>JAUCMU010006510.1:0-24350 GCA_032275025.1 Enteromius treurensis | reverse complement strand
ATGTTTACATGTTAATAATGCGCTATAATAATAAATGTGGGATAAGTTTGTGCGGAGAGGCTGAAGTGCGCTGAGCAGGACACACAGGCAAAAGCTCAATCATTTGCATTTTTTCAGAAACAAAATAGCTCAAATTAAAAAATCTGTTTAAATGTCCATAATTAAATACATAATTTGGAACTGTAAAGAGTCAACGTTTTTTCTTAACCTGCCGCCTTCATTTTTGATGTTTGTTTGAAGAAATCTGTCATGGAACGTATAGAGAGACTTCAGATAGAAAAACTTTTTTTTACGTCCAGCTGGTGCAACCGGCCCCAAATCTTTTAATTTACTATTTCCAGCAGGTCATTAAATATTCAAATGTAATGTGCACTCTTCTATAATCAAGAACATTATATTATAAACACCATAAAGTAAACACTGTCATTTTCCATTAAAGGCCAACTGTTCAAAATAAATATGCGTACTCTCTGATGGTGAACTGCTCTGAAACGGCAAGCAATGTACAAAAGTACTGTGTTTTTCATCTGAAATGTGGATGTAATAATTTATTTAATCATAGCTTTTTGAATTTTGATAATCAAATTAGGTCTTATTACAACTTCTATTTTTTATTTCCAAATTAACAACAACTCTTACAATGTGTCTGTTTTAATGGTTTACATACAAACCAATAATTAGGCAATGCTTTAAAAAAATCTGTTTATTTCTCAGTAGTGATCTGACTAGGGAGTATTTCAGCACCCAAAATGTCCCTGGGAACTTTTTTCCCTCTCTATCTGATGCAACCACATGCATTGCTTGCTTAAGCCAGGTTAAGAACGTGCATATAAAAGACACTCCAGATATTTCACAACCTTCCATGTGATAAAACTTGATGAAAGACATTTTAAATAATTAAAGCGGTAATAACATAGATCTCAAATCAAATTAAAGACTGTATTTGAAAAAGACTCACAGTTCAATATTTTACTGTGATGTAACCAATGAAACACTGAAAATACCTTACCACAAATTTCCAGTGGACAAGAAAGAAAAAAGGTTGTGAAAACCAGATCTTACGACAATATGACAACTGAACTCTTATGCTCTTTAAATGTCAGCCCACCTCTCATCTTTGTTCTGACGTATGCAACCCTCAATGATCTCCTTTACTTCAGGAATAGCCACTTTGTCAAAACTGCCAGGCTTCACCCCCTGTAAACACAGCACAGGAAACAATCAAATCACTGGCGTAGAAAGAGGAAATGGCTTAAACTTGGGGCCAGATTTTCTCAAAAATACTACTTTTTGAATTACGTCTAAATTTGTCTGATACCATTAGGTTATGTCAGTACTGGTTTTGTGATAGGCTTCAGCATTTACTGGTAGAGGTAAAAAACCAACTTACCACTGTGTGAGAAAAAAGCAGAAAGGAAACACCCCCACAGAGGGCAAAAATGGAGTAAAAAGACTAAAATAGTGCATCAAACAAGGGGAGGATGAGTGTGCAGGGACACTCTCCTCCGCCGGTGAAGTTTGGACTTACGCTGGTGACTCTGCGATAGATCTGAGCTGCATTTTGACACTCGGAGTACGGATACTCAGAAGTAGCCATCTCCAGCATACACATCCCAAAGGCATACACATCCACCGATTCGTCATACTTCTCCTCATACATCTCAGGCGCCATGAACTCAGGAGTACCTTAAATTAAAAGAATGGTTCAGAACTCTCTCAGTACCCTATTACACCCTCTCAGGGAAGAGGTGAGAGGAAGATGCTGCTGTTGCTGAAGACCGCTTAGGCACAACCTGCGAGAAAAGAGAGAGGTAGAGGCAAGGAGAGCAAAAAGGGGATAGAAAGTATAAAAAAATAAAAATAAAAATAAAAAAAAAAGAGGAAAGGGAAACTGCTCTCAGTTAGACTGCAATGATAAGAAGCCCAAGTTTCTCCATGTAAGACCTTCAAGGGCATGACTGTGTATGAGAAAATCCAAACTAGTGCACAGCACTCACTCGAAGTCCTGGACTGACCACATGACTTCAAACAAAACTGAACGAATTTAAGAAATTGTTTTGCGGTGGTTAGCCCAAATAGTAAGTTTAAAACAAGTCTGTGGTCAGAGGGCCCGATGCTTTTATCACAAGACCAAACCAAAACACTAGCTATGGAAAACAAACCTTTCAAAAAGTCCTACCTTTGGGTTAACCTGTGAAGAGAAAAGTTGAGCAATTCAAACATGTTACACTCCATAGCTTACTGAAAAGTGATGTTCTGTGCACCAGTAGAACTAGTAACCAAGTTACCCATTGACAAACGTCTCACATGGACAAACTTCACATATTGATAATGATTCAGACTGATATGTGTCACATAATACTGGTGGACTTACCAGGCTCATTTCTGCGTACTTACTGTCTGTACTGCAGTACACTAAATAATCCTTAAAGTAGAATAAGGGGAGACCTGAAATTAGAGCCTAAGGCTTCCAAAACAAACACAAAAAAAAAAAAACAAAGATCTTAAAGCTAAAAGTATGAGGGAGATGAGCAGAGAGTTTAAGGCTTTGAGCTCCAGACACTGACACACTGAAAGAAAACAAGCATTTCCTTGTGGGGGGAAAAAAAAATGAACAGATTCATTAGCATCGTCATCATTAAATCATGGTTGGCTGAAGAAACAGACCACAAATTTCCGAACCAGAGCAAAAGATCACTCACTACCTGCCAGCCCAGGGCTCAGCTCTAGCTCTAGTGTTATCCCATGATCAGATCAGGTTTCCCTGCAGACGAGTCACAAAATACCTACAACCGCTCCACAACTACTTACTCTGTCTATGGGTACCTGAAATTGTGGCAGCAGAAAAGACAAAAACTATGTTTGAACTAAAGGAGGGTGTCAAGAGACATCTTCCGTTAAGCGGGAGCCCTGGTTTGCTGCGGTTCGAGGGCTCAGGGAAACGCTGTGGTCTGCTTTCTTACCACTGTCATTAAAATGCGCTTTGAAAAGAAGCAGAAGAGGAAAAGAAACTTGAAAAAGAAACATGGAATGAAGGATCTGCTTTTCCCCCAACCACAATTCTGAGTCGGACAATTCAAATGGATTTCGATTTGGAGGCGGTAATGCAGTTGCAAATACTTAACCGTACCTATGACACTCTTGGCAAAGGAGGCCCTCTTGAGGGTGGCCAGGCCCAAGTCTCCAATCTTGACAGATCCGGTAGGTCCAGTGATGAAAATGTTGTCACACTTGAGGTCCCGGTGGATGATGGGAGGTGACCTGGTATGGAGGAAGTGCAGGCCCTTTAAAATCTGCCGGCACCAGCTGCGCAGGACTTTGATCTTCATCTCCTTAAACCGTTTTAGATACCTACAAGGGCACAGAAAACAAGTCAATCATAGCAGGTGGCCTCGATGACGTAGACAGCCTTAAAAAAACACAAAAAAAACCTGACAGGAACAAAAAAAGAATACTTACGTCTTGAGTGTCCCAGATGTCATGAGTTCAGTCACCAGGACAATACACTTCCTCCCTTTCAAGGATGACTCCCAGGAGTCGTAAAAGCGTACTATGTTGGGATGCTGAAGACCCTTCAACATTCCGGCTTCCTCTTTAAAACGCTGCCGCTCAGACTTGGACAACTTGCGATCCTGAAAAAAATAAGTAAATTTTTTTGTAAGCATAACAGGTATGGCAAAATCAGCAAAAGAATAACCATAGAAATCACTTTTAAATCACATGGGCCCCAAAGGAAAGTAGATGGTGCAGCACTAAGCGTATCATCTACAATAAAGCTACAAAGTATTTGGCTTAAACACAATCCAGCAGTGTGACCTTTTTGCTGAGTGTGTCTGACTACAGTTAAAATGCAGTAATTTCAACTGGTGATTCTTAGTTGACCTACATTTGGTGTGGTCAGCTGCCATCTCTGGAATGAGAAACATTTAGCCATGAGTTTGCCTTTGCCAAGCCCAGCAAGAACGGGCATTCACCCTAAAAAAGGGTTAAAACTTCCGTCCGTTATTATTGCTCACGTGTGTACAATTAACACTTAACACAATGCCAAAATTAAGTGAAGTCCTGTAAAAAGCAATTTCAGTGCTGAATGATGTGGGTTAGGAAGGGGGACTTTACTTTCCCCCCCACCCTACAACAGACCTACTTTCTCTCCCTTCCTCTTTGACTATTCCAACTATGCGGTGCACTCTGTGGCCTATGAGACTGGGCCAGCAAAGCGTGGGAGCATTTCCCCAGAGGAGGGGCGGCCCGCACACTGAACTCCAGTATGAGGATAAAGCTCCTGGCATGAATCCACCTCACGTGTGAGAGCACATACCACTTCAGACGGCAGATAAGGAATTAGGATTAGTGAGAGGATCTGAAACACAAATTACCTGGAAATACATTTAACAATTCACTTAAAATCTTAGTTTAGAAGGTTGGGATAGAGTGCAATGGTCTAGGCGCTGGTGGCAGAGTTAGTTTGAACATTCATACACTCATCTATCAGTCAGTGATGTTAATCAGTGAACACATGGAGTTCACATGCTTTGTGAATGTTTTTTTGTTGGAATCCATGCAGCCTAATTTCCTTTTTAAAATTACTATAAATATTACATTAAAGTCATAGACTACCGTTCAAGAGTTTTGTAAAAAATAAATAAATAATAAAATAAAAAAAGAAGTGTCTTATGTGTATCAGTGTCTTTATGTGATAAAAAAATATAACTATTGTGAAAAATTACTACAATTTCTATTTTAATATATTTTAAAACATATTTCACTCCTGTTGGCAAAGCAGAACTACTGCTCAATAATTTTCTTTAATACTTATTATCCATTTAAAAAGTGGCCCTGCATAATGTGTGTTGTTGAAACAAATTTTTTAATTTGATGCATATAAAGTTAAAAAGAACAGGATTTATTTGAAATAGTAGACCTTTACTATTTCAAATAAATAAATTTAATGCATTCTTGCTAAAAAAATTCATAATAAAAAAAAAAACCTTACTGGTCCCAAACTTTTGAAAGGTATCAGATGTATTTAGTGTAAATGAACAGCTGTACTTAAAAGGAACACACTTTTTTTTTTTTTTTTTTTTTTTTAAACAGCCTCATTCAACTTCTCCAGAGTTTAAAAGTTTTACCATTTTTCAAACCATTCAGCTGATCTCCAGTTCTGGCAATAACACTTTCAGCATAGCTTAGCATAGACCATTGAATCTGATTAGACCAGAAGCATCTTGTTTAAAAATGACCATATTTTTCATATTAAAAACTTTTCTATTCTATTGCGACTATTCTGTAGTTGCAACATGTACTACGCCTGAAGGAAAATGAAACGTTTTCTAGGCTGATACGAATAGGAATTATATTCTCGTTCCAGTGTAATAATCAAGGAACTTCGCGGCCGTACCATGGTCGCAGCAGGCACAATGATATCATGCAGATTCAATGACCTATGCTAAGCTATACTAAAAGTGCTATCGCTAGAACCGGCTGGATAAATTCAAAATTGGTAAAACTCAACTTTTTTACTGTGGTTGGAGAATGAGCCTATTTTCAAAAAAAGTGGAGTGTTCCTTTAAGTCATTGTAACAATTACAGCATTTCCATCCTTTAACAAGATTTTAATCAAAGCTTAAGAAGTTCTGATAGGAGCACAAAGCCTGGAAGAGTTAGCAGGCAAAAATCTAATACAATTTTAAAATTGTACTCATTACAAATCATGTCAACTAGAAAAGAAATTTTTAAACAGTTTAAGGTTACTACAGAAGATTAAATGGCTTTACAGGGGTCCGTTAAAGGGATCAAATGCAGGGCGAAAGGCAAATGCAGGACAACTGGAACGAAACTTAAGCAGTTGCTTGAAAGTCAGTGGTATGCACAAAGTATAACCAGAGTATTTAATGTGGCACATCGTGTTGGACGCAGAGGGAACTTCTGTAAAAAAAGAGAAGCATCTGAGATCCATTTTCATTTTCTTTTTATGGTGACCTACATATTGTTCAAATGTGTTTAGCATGTGAGAAAGCAAAGGAGAGAAATGTAGGAGGGGAATATCCCTGAGTTCAACATAAGGTGCTGGAGACAGATGGCCTTGTGGGGGAGAGATACACAGGCCCTTCCCTTTTCTGCAGCAGTGTTAACTTGCAACTTATAACACAAGACAGGCCGGGAGACAGAAATAGAGACAGCGAGACATGAAATGTAAAAAAAAAGTAAGGTAAATACAGGCTGAAAGCTAGAGAGAGCGAGAGCGAGGCTTTTGTTTCAGCCCAGTGTATGAGCTGGCTACGCCTGAGGGCCCTGAGCAGAAGAACTGCAGCTCACGTGGTGCTGCCTCGTCATCGCTTTGCAAAAAAAAAAAAAAAAAGAGGCAGCAGGGGGTGGAGAGCAGCAGTGGCAGAGTCAAGCCTTGGCAAACCAGCATACCACACCTCACACAGGAGATTACAATTGCTTGAACTTGACCCACTTTTGAAATCGCACCTCGATGTGGCACATCGGTACATACAAAAACTTCCTCTACATGATGAAAACAAAAAGGAGATGATCTCTGTATGCAAACAGACTTCTTAGAAATGGGCCACACAACTCATGAGCTGGTGATTTTCCGACAGAGGTGCTGTTGCTATGTAGTTGGCCAGAATCAGCATGCTCTCTCTGTGCAAGCACACCTCACAGAGATTACTCGTGCTTTTATCATATCATAAACTAATAAAAGTGGAACGAGTGCAAAATGTTTAAAAGGCCACGTTTCTCATGGTCCATCAAGTATAAAAAAGGAATTTAAGAGAAAAAAAAAAGTGGTCAATCGTTGAAAACGGGTTGTGTCTAAAAAAATAAAACAAAGTACCATAAGACAATAAATTATGTTTAAAATATGAAGCAGTCAAACTATGACATATACACCACTACTCAACAGCTTGGGGCCAGCAAGACTTGTTTTAAAAGAAATTAATACTTTTATTCAGCAAGGATGCAGTAAATTCTAAGTGACAGACGGGATTTCTATTTCAAATAAATGCTGTTCTTTTGAAATTTCTGTTCATCAAAGAATCCTGGATAAAACATGTGAAAAAAAGAAAAGAAAAAGCAGCTCAACACTTTTAATATAATAATAAAAATAAAAATAAAGTTTATTGAGCACCAAATCGGAATATTAGAATGACTTCTGATTGTATGACACTGAAGAGTAAATATTGTTTGCATCACATGAAAACAAGTATTAACTATATTAACCAGAAAACAGTTACTTCAAACTGTAATAATATTTCAAAATATTACTATTATTAAGTAAATGCAGCCCTTGTGAGCACATTCGTGAGATTTCTTTGAAAAAGATTAAATATTTTACCAACCCTAAACTTTAAAACTAAAGTGTTAATTTACAATTGCATGACATAAATGCAATTCTAAAAAAAAGTATGTCACACTGCAAGATCTAAACTTTATTATTATGATTTCACTCTTGTAGACCGTCTCAAAGTACACCTTAAATAAACACTACCCATGATTTACTGCATGTGCCACCCATCTTCCAATACACACTTGGTGGTCTAGAATAACCTAATTAGGACTTTCTATTCAAACCAATGCTGATACTACAATGCCGGGGCTACGGCCAAAGATGACAACAGCTTTAAAAACACAGGCCAAATGCCAAGATGCGTTAAGCGTCAGAGGTGTGTATTGAGATGCTTCAGAGGTGTGACAAAAGGACTAGTAAAAGTGTTTCCTATTTCTAAAGAGATTAAACAGCTAAATTAAACACGAACAATACAAGCGGATGACACATTGCTTGGAAAGGTGTAGGTGGGGCATTGAAGTTAAATCAAACTGACTAGTCATAATATTGTCATTTAAAGGTGCTATACCGGAAAAGCCTTGAGAGAGGGTTGTAGGTTTCAGGGAATGAGATAGTATACTTTAGTACCAAATGAGCAGATCAGATAGTGATTTACAATCATCAGCGCACAGATCAAGAGTGCCAACAATTTAAAGTGTTGCACTTCGTTATCCTATCTGTCAAAAGCTGTGACGTCTTACCCATAAAGTGCAACACTCAGGTTTCAGAAGCAAAAACTTCATTTCTTTTAATTCATAAACCTTTAAAGGCAGAACTACTGTCAGTTCTGTTAAACGACAACATATGCTTTTGCTGAAGCCATCCGTTTACATTATTTCAACTTTTCATTTTACCGGTTAAAAATGAAATTACCCATGATGCTGTACAGAATGAAGTCCTGCTATGCTGTTAAAATACTTGTGCAATTAATTTCCTCAATGAAGCTGACAATTACTTTGTTTTGTACCTTTGTCTTCTGGTCTGATTTTTAAATACTTTTTTGCTTCAAATAAAAGTTTATGATGTGTTACTGTTGGTTTGGTTCCTGGCCTAACTGAAAAAGCCACTTAAGGGTACAAAAACATAAGTATCGTACCTGCAACTCGCACCATGCCACCTCCACAGTTGTTTCAGTATCCAGACCCTTGTAGACGGTCTTAAAAGAACCACGTCCAATCTCAATGTCGAACTTCAAGAAGCGGCCATCCGGTGACGTCCCGACTGCGTTTGTCTCAACTTCTTCATTGTCTTCCTGCTCTGCCTTTGCATCCCGCAACTCTGCCTTAGCTCGTGCCTTGTCTTTACCTTCTTCATCCTCCTCTTTCTCATCCTCTCGTTTTGTGTCGATACTATCTCCAGACTTCAACTCTGCAACCAAACGTGGTGCTTCTGCAGAGAGAAGATGTGTGGTAGTCGCAATCAACACCGGCGTTGCCTCTATCATGGCCGCCTCGACACCATCGCCCTCCTTCTCTGGTGCAACCAACCCTTCAGATTTTGTGGCCACTGAAACAGCTTTGGTTTCCAAAGCAGGAGGTTCACAAACAAGAGTGTGGGAGTCCGTTGAGATGGTTAGGATTGCGTTCTTGCTGGGCAGCTCCAGCGCCGTTGCATTGGAGTCGTTGTAGACGCTGCGCCGGAAGAAGCGGTGCTCTGCCTTCAGCAGTTCACGCTCCATGGTGTGGTGGCGGCGGCGGACCTCCACACCCAGCCGCTCGCCTACCAGCGTGTCTGAGCTGCAGCCATTGATGTTCTTCGAAGGGGGGGAAAGGAACTTGACCATGTTGTCGTTGAGATTTTCTGACATTTCTCCAACGAGTGGAGCAAGAAGTCGGGTCAAATCTTATATGCTATCCATGCATTAAAAAAAAGCAGTGTAAATAGGCAATAATGAGAAGAGGTTGCTTCAAAACCAAGTAAAAACTTGTCAAACCTCTCTCCTCTCAAAACAGCAGTTCAAATAAAGTCAATACTTTTACAAACTAAGGTGTTGGAGAGGAGCACAGGAAGTGCTTGGTGATAAAAGTAACGCAGGATCCATGCACAGATCAAAATATGTTGATGATGATAATGACAAAAAGGAGACCTCACATACAGCTCATCCATCCTGTGTAAAACTGCGGGGTGTATTCAATCCACATAGGGGGTCTCCTGAGGGGGCAGGGCAGAAGCCTGCTGACAAATATGGTAATCACTTTCAACTCCAAGGTCGTGCCAGAGCACAAAGTTTAACGGTTGTGTCTGATTCACTGAAAGAGAGACAAAAGATAATTTAACCAAGGTGTTCAGTCACAGTTAACATATAACACTCAACTTAAATGGCTGCATGTACTCAAGGCAATGGCTTTTCCATGACAAGACAAATATTAACTTGTACAATAGCGGTTAATCAAGAGTTTACTTTCACTAACTAAAATGACAGGATGTGACTTATTATTTTAAAGATAGACCAGTCATACTGAAACTTTTAGATAAAGACAGCATAGGAGGAAGTAACTCACAGATTTATCGCATTTATCCCTAAAGTCAAACTCAAAAAAAATTTCAGATAACAAATTTCCATAACTCTTCACAATTTGTAATCCTACTGAAACAAACAACAAAAGTAATGTACGCTACATCTATGCTTTTGATTTTAAGTTTCTTGCTCAAGACAGTGAACAAACAGTATGTTTTCAGGTCAGTGAACATATGTTGAGGGATTAGTAAATTAGATTTGTCCTTGCCATGTGTGAAGACAAAATAGTTTACGGTTTCAAACAAGAAAAAAAAACATTTTAATCAGTAGAATAACTGGTTTTTCTTTCGAGGGACACAAAATGTAAGACACTGAATACTGTAACGTTACGTACGACTTCGTACAGTGAGACGAAAAGATTTGAGATGTCATGCTTCTACCTTTTCCATCAAAAAAAGTTATTGTCAGCTTCTTAAACTTATCATAAGAATCTCGAAGAACTGGAAAATAGCCCAAGTGTTATGTGGACTAGTTTTATAATGCTTTTATGATGACTCGCGTCATTTTTAAGCTCGAAAGACTCGTCCCCATGATTCACAAGCATGAAAAAGAAGGAAAAGCAAATGTCTTTCTTTTGAATTCCACAAAGAAATTAAGTCATACAGGGTTTAAGCGACATAATGACGCGTAAATAAATATGTAAGCCAAATTTAAACGTTTAGATGAACGATCCCTTTAAGTGAATCTTTTCACAGGCGTTCATCATAAATGAGCTTACGTTAGAACCAAGGTTAACTAACGTTACTTGTGAAAAAAAGAAAAAAATAGTCGTCACGACTACGTTTAGTTTCACTGCTGAACATTTAAGTCACCACATTTAAGACAAAAACTTACCATAATGCTAAGTGTCGTCGTCGTCATCTTCTTCAGTTATCGGTGAATAACCAACGGCCAGCTCCAGGTTTAACCGGCGATTCCCCAAACGCGCGTGCTCAGTATTTGAAATAACGTTTATCCGGCGCGAAGCAAATGAAGAGCCCAGCGTCTCAAACTTAACGCAATCTTTCTTCAGTAAAAGTCCGTCAAAACGGCTAAACGTCGGTTACTGTGCCTCCGCTCTTAACCGTCTCTAGCTGCGAAGTTCGAACGTCAAACACTATAGCAACGTGCCGCTTCCGCTAATGGTTGCTCGCGAGACTGCGGGGCAGGTTCTCTTTGTTATTCTCTTTCAACTGACCTCGATTCATCTTCCTTGTACAGTCATCCACTGCATGACGTCGCGCGTGCAAACGACGCAGTCCAAGTTTACCTTACTGTGTTTACATCAGCAGGATGCAGAACGATATATTTAAAAGCTTAGAGACTATACGCATTTACGCCGACACGAAACTTGGCTTTGGGGTGCAGCGCGCTACCGAGCGCTTTGTGGCTCTATATTGATGACAGCGAAAGATCCCGAACAGATGTAGACGATTTGCACGCTAAAGGTTCAAGGCTACGTAATCTGCATGCCATCAATTCCCCAAATTTTCGCCATCGCATAAATACATGCTACATGAACAAACCGGTTTCGTGATAAACAATAACCCGGACTGTGTCCACTCCCCCTGCTCGCCTTCATCCGAGTAATGTCGTACAGTTACAAAATAGCGCCGCCTGCTGAAACAAAGAACGCGTTTATTATAACATACCGTGTTTTAAAGGGACAGTTCACTCAAAAATGACAGTTCTGTGAATATTTACTCAACTTGCTTTTTTTTGGCTTCTTCAATTGAACACAAAAGGAGAAGTCAGGCAGAATTCAAGACTCAGTTACCATTCACTTTCATTGCATCCTTTTTCATGAAATAAAAGTGAATGATTGTTTCTACTCTCTGTGTCTACATGTCATGTTAACTTCTTAAAAGATAATATAATGGCTAAAAAGAGCAGAGTATTATATTAAAATATATCACATGTACACAAGAAGAAAAGGAAATTTACAGACTTCTAATTGTAAAAACGTCATCTTTTTTATATATAACTTTTATGCATTATTAATAATTAAATATTTTTTTTTTAAAAAACACTAAAGTAATTTAGGTTTACTTTATCCATATTCATTAATAAAAATGTTGAAACGTATCAAATATTATACATTTCTCATTTATTAGATTGCATTTTATGTTTTAAATAAAACAATAAAAACTACATACCTTTGATAATAAAACTAAGCATGTAAATATACTAAGACATACTATTGGTATTTATATGCATCTAATATTATGTATTTTGTGTAGGTAGTCTGTTATACAAATTTAATTGATTTACATTATAAGCTGTCATACTTTTGCACTCCTCAGTATTTGAATACTAAGCATATATGAGCAATAAAAGCATCAGATATCAAATATGAAACAAAACATAAAACACATACCAGCTACAAATACCAGTCTATATTAGTAAAAGGTTAATATATATATATATATATATATATATATATATAAAAAAATTTCTTTTTTTTTTTCTTTTTCTTTTTTCATTAATTTATATGTCAGGCTGTACATGATTAATAAAAACAATGAAACAGAACTGTGAGTTACCAGTAGGCCTGTATTACGCATGGAGGTGTTCTGTGATTTGATTGATTACAGTAGATTTGCATATTGTTGTAGAATTAAACACATGGAAGCATATAATAGTACACCTAACTCAAAGTTTCATGCCAGAGAGTGTGAGGTGATAGATTGACCATTTTGTGTAAACTGTCCCTTTAAGAGGGATCAAACCCCACCAACTGGCGATTATCTCCGTTCTCTATCTATAAACTGACTGGGAGGAGATCAAAGTGTAGCTTAGAAATTTACATGGTTTGGGGCAGGATGACTATACAGATGCAAATGAAGATAATATTATAAGAGTAAGCTACAAGGCAATTCATGACATATACTAGAAGCACCTTTGTATATAGCCTATATATTAAAAAAATAAATATACATGTTTTGTTTTTGGGCGAATTGCAAACAAGAAATCGAAAATATTTGTTATTAAATAATAAAATAATGCAAGTTCTGAAAATGTATAATACATAAAGATCATCGTCATTTTGTGAGAAAAAATATTGTTACGATTTATTTATTTATTATTATTATTATTTTTTAAATAAAATGACCTTCGTAGCATGGCGTTGGCATTTCAGAGGCGAGTGTTGTGAGCGCGCAGCGTAGGCGTTACGTCACTGAAGTCCTCCAGCTCTGGGAAGATGCTGGTGTGTGTCTGCAAATAATAAAATCGTAAGGCAATACAAATAAAAAAGAGGCCGCTTCCTCTCTTTGAAACATCTATTGAACAGACGGTCGTTACCCATCGGATGAAACAGACCCAGCCATTCGAGGTAAAAAGATTTTTTTGGGAAAAAAAACCCTGTTGTGGGTCATAATAGACTAAAACAGTGATGCCCGTATATGATGGGTTTATGCAGTATCTACATATATTGATGTTTAAGTAGCGCCTCTTATTTACTGTCGCATTTGCTGGACAGCTATTACTAACAAAAGAGGAGGCAAATGTGTTAAGCCATTCAATGGTGGAGAAGAAGGACATTGAGGGAGGATGCTCAGGATTGTGGCTGAGCGATTGCATTATCACGGAACATTAGGTTGAGTATATCCGTAATCTAAATTGCATGGATATAAGAATTGTAGTCTATGATTTTGCGCATTTGCAAGTCTTGACGTGATGTGTGGGAAATGCCGACGCTTCTGGTTGGATTGTCAACGCTGTGAACAGCCTTCACCTAAATACAACAGCATTACTGAATCGACAGCGATGGACACTAAATATATGCTGTTTTAGAATATAAGCCATCAGCTGAGTAGTTCGTAATAATGTTAGCTTTGCCGTTGACATTAGATGTTTGATAACCTTGGAGTGTGAGCCTACAATAAAATCCCACCTTTCCTTCGAATTGGTGTGTAAATGGAAGAAGCTTTATTACATTATCTAGCTTTATTTTATTTTATTTTATCACATTGGAGTAATTGTCTATAGCACAAGCCAGATTTGTATTGAGAGGCGTATAATAATCTAAGGAAGAATAGTAATAGTAGACGTGGTGTGGAGGGAAAATCTTAACATTACTGACTGAACATAGACTATAGCTTTTTTTAATCTCTGCTGTTTGATGAATCCTGTGTGTCAATTATTTACTTTTTTGCTGTCTGGAATTGGTTTCACGTTTTTTTCTACGTTTTAATGGCATTTTAAGCAACAATAATATCTGTAAGTAAATCAAATTCGCATTACATACAAATGTAGCTGTACATGGTGCACAAGATATCATAAAACAATAAACACTAACACTATATTCGAATATACAGTTCTCTACAGGACAAATTTCTATTTTTTTACGTTCACATTTTGTATAGCTGAATTTAGCATTTTTTAAATTGAGAATAGAGATATCTTACAGCTACAGGTAATTCGGGGTTAAGTATATCTAATAAACCCATCCTTAAATAGGCCCAGAATGAATATATATGGAATATATCAAACATTAGATATAATAAATATAAATAAAAAATTAATAACACCTCAGAAATGCTTCAAAATGGTGTAGACTCGTTTGTCATTTCTTATGTGATTATAGTGTTTGTTTCATGTGTTTTGAGGGTTTTGTTTGTTCCGTTTCATTTTACAGGCCACCATAGTTGCTCCATTTGACAGAAAGAGACAGAAGACCGGCCTTTGCTTGACAGATCACATTCCTAATACTTGAGATGAAGATGACCTGGCCTGTTTATTAGCACATTCCTTCACAATACATTTCCGGTGGGTTCTCTTGCTCGCACTCTAAGCCTGCCAATATGTACGGAAGTTCACGCTCTGTGAGCAAAATGGACAGTAATCACAGCGGGGGAAGAAACAACCAGGGCAACTCTGGACGCTCTCCACGGCTGCCTCGGTCACCCCGTATGGGCCACCGTCGCACCAACAGCATGGGGGGTAGCGGCGGAGGCCCGGGCGGCTCTGGAGGCAAGACGTTATCCATGGAGAACATTCAATCTCTCAATGCAGCCTATGCCACGTCGGGACCGATGTACATGAGCGACAACGAAGTCGCAATCGGCACCTCCCCTGACCTCCCTAAAAGCGGCGTAGCGACGGGGCGCTTTGGAGGCAGCATTCCTTACGGGGTCCGGGCAACAGTTACGGGCAGCACACCGGACATGGCAATGGTACCGGCGGTGTCCACCGACTCTATGGGCTTTGGAGGGGAGATCCATGCAGCCTCAACCGTTCCTCACTCGCTACGTCAGGCGAGGGACAACACCATCATGGAGCTCCAAGCCCAGCTCAAGGAGGTGCTGAGGGAGAACGAGCTTCTTCGGAAGGAAATCGAGGTGAAAGAGAGCAAGCTCAGCTCCTCCATGAGCTCCATCAAAAGCTTCTGGAGCCCGGAGCTGAAGAAGGAACGTGCGCTGCGCAAAGACGAGGCGTCCAAAATAGTAGTGTGGAAGGAGCAGTACCGCGCTGTGCAAGACGAGACACAGGTGGGTACATCTGGCAGGAAATGCTTGTTTTTAAGAATAAGTGGACGTTTATTGCTGATCGGAGAGCTGTTTTGTGGTTTCGGTGGGATTTAGGATTAAAGTGTGTGATTAAAGGAATCTAGTTTTAAATTAGGACCTTAGATCAGTACCATGTATATCTGTCGTGGTGTGACAATATCTATGAGAGGACTTTTAAAGTGTAAGGCCTGTTCACACTAACAAGAGTAACTATATGTTTATAATTGTTCTTATTGTGTAATAATTTGGAAGTCCACACTATAATGATAACAATGATAATGTTGAAATCAATTCCAGAACTTTTCTTTTCAAGCTGGTCATGATGAAACATTGGCGTCGTTTGACACCCAATCAGAATCTAATTGTAAAGAGCTTATTAAGAGAGTATTTAAAGTGACAAACAATAAAACTGCAGTGCATGCTTATAATAAATATAACATACATAAATCATAAAATGCATATATCTGAATTTGTAACATACGACTATGCAACTCTTACTGTTCTTGCTATATGTCATAGATATGGTAAAAATGGTAAGATAAATAAGATAGTGTGAGTTTGAACTAGGTAGATAAAAAAAGCGAGAACACAACCACAGTATTGTTAGTGTTAACTACAACTTAAACTATTGAAAATGGATAATTAAAATTAAGCTGAAATAAAATATACACATTAGTATATACAAATTTATATGAGAAATTTACACTTGAATGAAAACCTTGTTTAAACTAAACAAAAAACGTAAATGAAAGTAATAAATGTCCCCTTGGAAAAAAACTAAAATAAATGGTTGAAGTAATACAATTACTAAAACTGAAATAAAACTGTATAAAAAAATAAAATAAATAAAGTTATGCAAAAATGTTTAAACAAATTGCTAAAAATAAACGTTACAAATTACAAAATAACAAAAGCGAAGAATAAAATGACTACTAAGTGTAAACTAAATTAAAAATGAAAACCTAAAAATAAAAGCTTTTTTATTTATGATTTTGATTATTCAAGATTAAAAAATACTGGAGATGACAACTTGACAATATTGCACTGAGTAAGCAATACAATGGTCCTGAAATGCATGTGTCAGGTAGAACTAACCATCCAGGCCAGCTAAAACCTGCAAACCATCTTAGGTTGGGTACTGCTAACTATTAATAGACAAAGATGATATAATAATCACATTTTCACTGCATCAATGCATTTCCATAGATTTATAGGAGTGAGAATTGCGTGATTAAAGATCCAGCTCATCTTCAGACGAGAAGGAGAAGTCTACCTCTGCTGTGAGGTGACGCTAATGGCCAATCCTGAAATGGACATCCTGGTCCTGCTGCGTGCGGCTCACTGCTGAGTTGACTGCCTGAATTCCTGCAAGCCACAATATGTTCAATGTGCAATACACGAGCTAATTAAGGAAGAAAGTCTGTTTTCGGATATTCAGTGGTTCTTTTAAATGGACGTTGAGATGCTGGGACGAGTTTTGATAGCAGTGACAGTGGCGTAGTCCTCAAAACACTCCCTTTATTTGAATGATTAGCTTCAAACTGTGATTCAGTGCAACATGGCTGTCATGACAGATTTCCAGACGAAGGGGCGTACAGTACTAAGCTAATGACGGCTTGGTTATTCACTCTACGCATAATTAGCATCATCACGCTCCTCACACCGTTCGCTCGAGATTGAAATGAACACGCGAATCATCAGAGAGCTCGGATTCTGTATGTGTTTTTTTTGGTGATTCTTGGCAAGTAGTTTTGTGCCTGTTGGGCTTAATGAGACCTTACCATTAATCATGGCACAGTTGTGCATGTGTGTGTTTGATTAAGAAAATGTATAATTACTCTTGTTCTGTCGTCCTTTTGGCTGCCATCAAGTTTTCAGCATAGGAGCCACATCTGAATGGATGAATTTGGATTAAAGAAAGTTTAGGACACATTTATTTCAGTCTCCTTGCCAACTGGTGTTGAAGACAAGTGTGTGTGATGGATTGTACGTAAGCAGCTTCAGGCACAAAATTAAAATTAGGCAATTATTCATTCAGTTTTGTCGTCGCAAATCTGAACATAAAAGGAAAAGTTTGTACCGGTTGCTCTTTAATAATAATTTGGGGCTGAGGGTTTTAAGCTTCAAAAGTATTACAATATTCCAAGTATATCTTGAAAATATTTCTTGTAAAGCCTTTAGGGTCTTAAGGAAACGTCTGTAAAATACATTGAATAAAATTTCTCAATGGCAAGGTAAAACAACACTCTTTTTACTCTGTGGAACACAGCTCATTTCACAGCAAGCCGTTTCATTGCATATCCCTTCAAATGCTAATGAGCTCTGCTCACCCCCACCCCTCTCTCTGTGGGGTGACGCACAGTTCTCTGAGTGGTAAACTTTAGCCGTGTAACTTGCTAACTAGCACTATATTAGAAAATTCGATCTGCAATGATTTAAAAAAAAAAAAAACTTTACTTCACAAACTTTAAGAATACTTACTTCTGGATACTTCTGGATTCCTTGTATGTGCAAGCATACTTGGCAATAAAGCTCTTTCTTCTTCTGTAGGTAAGGCTGGATCATGAATGATTTGAGTGAACATGGACACATTTAGGTAGATCGGGGGGCGCATTCTCTTCAAAAACAAAAGTAATCCACTATGTCTTCAGCGGCTCAGTTGTCTGGAGTACTATGTTTATTATAACATCTAACAACAAATCACCTACATCGCTAAGGAGCCATTTTTGTTACAAGTGCTACGGCGGTAAAACAATGGTTGAATGTTGGCAGCTCACTCAGGGTGTGTCAATCAATAATTGTGGGAGGGGCCTGGGTCTGGATTTGTAAACAAAATATGGGGTGGATTTTTATCGCTATAGGATGGTTCCAACACACATTTCCCTATTAGCAACATGTGAAAGGGAATTTTAAGCTATTTGTCACTGAAATTCAACTCTAGATCTTGACAAATCAACAAGAGTTCATTAGAGAAATAGTGATGTCTGTATTTGAATGAATCATTCTTGAGTCAGATGAGTCAGATCTTTTGAATTATTCACATGATGCAGTTCATAAAACCTTAAAGGAATAGTTAATTACTCACCCTTATGTTGTGCCAAACCCTATGTTCATCTTCCAAACACAAATTAAGACATTTCTGATGAAATACAAGAGCTTTCAGATTCTGCATAGACCGCAATGCAACTGACACTTTCAAGGCTCAAAAAGATAGTAAGGACATCATTGAAAGATGTCATCAATGGGACATCAGTGGTTCAACCGTAATATTATGAAGCTACAGGAATACTTTTTGTGTGCAAATAAAACAAAAATAATGATTTTTCATCAATTTCTTCTTTTTCGGACATTTAGGAGAGTATCACACACATATACAAATGAGATGTTTACATCATAACTGTTCTCGGTACTTACTCGTATTACTGCTTCTATGAAATATGATGCTATAGATTGAGCTGTATTCACTGATGAATAAAGAGAAGCTTTTTATGAGATCCCATTATAAATAATAAGATAGCAGCTGCTAACTTATTGGCTGTTAACTCTCCCTTACATCTGTTCCAAAATCTACCAACAGACATTGTCACTGAATAATGAACTCCTTCTGTTTTAAATAGTTTTTTCTTAAATAATTGTGAGTAAATATTGCATATTACTCTATTTTACCCATCATAGCACCTGCAGACAACCGTGCAGGCGCTGCAGGCCGAGCTGCGTATCCAGCGCGACTTGAACCAGCTGCTCCAGCCGCCCGGGGAGCCTCTGGCCTGCGAGCCCAGCGAGGAGCAGGAGCGGCAGGCGAGAGAGGTGTTCCTGCTCCGCCGTACCCTGGAGGAGATGGAGGTTCGCCTGGAAACGCAACGGCAGACTCTGATTGCTCGCGATGAGTCAGTCAAAAAACTCCTGGAGATGTTGCACAGCAAGGGACCCTCCACTAAAGCCAGTGAAGAGGATCACGAGCGCACACGTCGCCTTGCAGATGCCGAGATGCACGCGCACCACCTGGAGAACCTTCTAGAACAGCGTGATAAAGAGCTAGCGGCATTGAGAGAGGTATGTGATAGTTAGTTCGAAATATACATGACCAAAAATATATGAAAATGATATAATATGCTAAAAACAGTGTTACATATGGCACAATATACAAATAGATTAAAATATAAATGAATATAAATTGGGTAATAATATACACAAACAGGCTAACAGTTTTCGAATGGAAATAGGCAGATATATAATATAAGTTATATAAAAAATGATGTTTGGCTGTTTTTTCCTATTTAAAAAATTTATATTCCTAACATATATACAGCAAGCTTTCTATTTCTTAGATAAAAAAAAAAAAATATATATATATATATACACTATACTATATATATATATATACATATATATATATAAATATATAAAGTTTGAATAACAGTTACTGAAATGGCAAACCTCATATAAAATGAATAGCACATACAACAGCTCATTCAATATTCAGTACAACTTTGTGAGGATGACAACCAACATTTTCGGATAAGGATAGGCACCTTCTTTAATTGAACATTTGCAACAAAAAAAATGTTTAGTGCAATATAAGGTAAGTGCCATAAACAATCAACTAACTGCAGTGAATTAAAGCAGAAAGACCATTCTCTCTTCATGCTCCATTATACTTCATTTTAGTCACATAATAAATCCAGCTATTCTCCTCAAAGTCCAAAAAAGTAGGATACTTAATTAAACTAGATAGCAGGAAACCCTATTTGTACCTATAATAGAGTACAGCTCCTGCAATGTGATAAAGAATTTAGCCAAAACTAAACAGCGCTGCTCTCCCTCAAGGTATGATGAAATATCGGAGAGCTCTATTTCTGGCACTGGTGTGAAGGAAGTGCCAACCATGTGTCTTTAATTTCAGGAGCTGCATCGCCGCCTCGAGGGGACGCCAGAGACTACGAAAACCAAAGCTCTTCAGACTGTAATTGAGATGAAGGTAGTACTTTTAATTAATGTGGCTGTTTACATATGATAACAGCAGCCACATTAATGCTTTGTCTATCAGTGGATTAAAAGCATTTACAAATACATGTACTGTAAAATACCAAACAGTATTTTATACTGATTTTTTACATGATATTTAAATGCAAATGGACAGTTAATTTCATGTTAATTGCATTTAAGTGAAAACGTATTAGCTTCAATTTATAGTAATTCAATTAGCTGAACTTGACTTAAGAACATCTTTATATGTAATTCCATAATTGCAAATATGGTTCAAAGTAAATTATTGTTAAAATGTACTGCCAAATTTACCAACAAATAGCAGTTTCTATTAAAACGTGTGTAATGTGTATTTTAATATATTTCTAATAACACATATGCAAAAGCAAAGTTAAAAATTAGATACA
The DNA here is from genome assembly GCA_032275025.1 of Enteromius treurensis. NCBI lineage: Eukaryota > Metazoa > Chordata > Actinopteri > Cypriniformes > Cyprinidae > Enteromius > Enteromius treurensis. The sequence continues at coordinate 3,617 of JAUCMU010006510.1, read as the reverse complement.
TTTAAAATATGTTAATTTTAAATGTAAAATCTAATTACGTTACAGTTAAGATTATAATTAAGTACTTTACATGTGTACTCATAATAAAGTACTTAAGTATGTATCAAAATAAGTGTATTTCTGTAAAACACAATAAAATTGTAATGATCTAAAATGCATTTTAAAACTTAAAAATGAGATGATACATCATCATGAAAATAACACTTAAATGGTATTTTGTTTTATTAGTGTTATATCATCTGCCACAGTACAGTATTTCAAAAATATACTTTTAAGATTTAAAGTACATTTCAAGTTTAATACAATTAAGCATACAAAAATTATTTCGTTTTCTCTCCTTGATGTTATTGCAGACTTGTATTATTTCTTTCTTCTGTTGAAGATATTAGAGCTAGTTCACCCAAAAATAAAACATTTTGTCATCGTTTACTCACCCTAAAATTGTTCCAAACCTGTTATAATTTCTTTCTTCTGTTCAACACAAAAGAAGATATTTTGATGAATTTTGTTAACAAAATATTCTCCGGAAGCTAGTTCTATAGTATATTTTCATACTGTTGAAGTCAAGGGCTTCTAGGTGAGTAAATGATGACAGATTTTTTTTTGGGGTGAACTGCCCCTTTAAGGAAGGATGTTCATGTTTCATACAATTTAAGTAAATGGTAACCAAAAACGGCGCAACAGAAAAGTAGCATTAATTTGCATGCTCAAATTTAGCTTACTGGTATTAGTTAATAAACACAGTGATGTCTTGACATCGTATTTTTGATGCGTCTCTCAGGATTCTCAGATCAGTTCTCTAGAGCGGGGCCTCAGAGAGCTGGAGGACCAGGTCATGATGCTCCGCTCCAGTAGCATGCTTAGCTGTGAGGAACGGCAGGAGGAGGCCAAGCAGATGGAGGTCTACCGCAACCACACCAAGTTCATGAAGAACAAGGTACAGCTCAGCCTGCTTTAGAAGAACACATCCAGATTAGTCTCGCATATGAGTAACAAACCTTGAATAATTATTTTATGCAGATGGACCAAGTTAAGCAAGACCTTTCCAGGAAAGACACCCAGCTCCTTGGCTTGCAGACCAAGCTGGAGACCCTGACTAACCAGTTCTCTGACAGCAAACAGCATATTGAAGTGCTTAAAGAGTCTCTGACTGCCAAAGAACAACGTGCTGCCATTCTACAGACAGAGGTAGCAGATCAAGCCAATGATTGGTCTTCTCCCATCACACTAGCTGATTCTCTGAGCATGGCGTACAACTCTTTTTGCAGGTGGATGCTCTGAGGTTGCGTCTGGAGGAGAAGGAGACCACGTTAAACAAAAAGAGTAAGCAAATCCAGGAAATGTCTGAAGAAAAGAGCACACTCAACGGAGAAATCCATGATCTGAAGGACATGCTGGAGGTCAAGGAGCGTAAAGTCAATGTACTTCAGAAGAAAGTGAGGACTGGATTTCACCAAATACATATTTTGGAAAACAAAATGTTGGACACATGTCAGAAATGAGTAACCAATCCACTATTCTTAAAAAAAATGTATTCATTAAATTATATGTTAAAAAATACACATACCTAATGAGAAATTAATGCTGGGAAGCTTATAATAAAGAAATTATTTAAAAAACATTAAATATAAAATAAAAATAAAAAAACAACAAGAAAATAATAAATAAAAATAACAATACATTAATTAATTTAATTAAATAGAGAAAATAAGGTAAAATAAAAATGACAATATACAATACTAATACAGAAATCTTAATGGTACTACTACTACAATTACTGCTCATAATGATATCATAATAATATTAATAAAACAAAGAGAGAAGGAATGATAAATGACTAGAAATACTAATTATGACTTACTCAGCTTATTCATATTCATGTTCCCTATACAACTTTAAGCATTAACAAAGAACAAAAATGAGAGTTTAATAAGAATTTCTATAAAAATATCATAGTAACTAGTTATAGTTACTGTAAAACCATAGTAAATTAATATTGTGTTTATTATAAATTGATTATTGGTATTTTTTTAGCAGAAACATAATTTCCATTAATATGAGAACATGCAAAAAAAAAATTTTTTTTTTGCATACTAAAATACTAGTTTAAAATTAAAGTAACACTTTAGTACAGGGACCAATTCTCAGTATTAACTAGCTTCTTATTAGCATGCCTATTATTGAAACATTGGCTGTTTATTAGTACTTAAATAACACATACTCTGCTTGACCATATTAACTATTGATAAGCAGCAAATTAGGAGTTTATAGAGGCAAAAGTTAATAGTTTGTTATTAGTTGGAATTGTACGTTAAAATAAAGTACTAAAGAGGTGCATTTAATTCCTAATCTTTATTATGAAGTATTTTGATTCATTATTATAAAGTATTTTCCAAAATGGTGGGAAAAAGTGCATCAGATGCTTTGGGGTAAGCTGTGCTTTTCCTTCAAATGCAGGAAATATTATGAAAAACAGAAAATATTAAAGAAGATTCACTACGTTAGAAGTTTGGATGTTTATAAAAATGGCAATTGACATCAATGGTACATCACCTCCTGTGTCTCAGATTGAAAACCTGCAGGAGCAGCTGAGGGATAAAGAGAAGCAGATGAGCAGCCTTAGAGAGAGGGTGAAGTCCCTACAGACAGACACGTCTAACACAGACACGGCCCTCACTACGCTGGAGGACTCACTGGCTGAGAAGGTGAGGGTCACCTCTAGAGGACGCTGTAACACACCACCGGACTACAGGACAAATCACTGGTGCTCTTCCAAATGGCATCAGCATGGTCGTAGACTGGAGTCAAAACATCTGTGCCTAGTTATAAACATTTCATGCTCCTTGTATATGCTTTCTTTTTGGCACTGTGTTAATGTGTCCCCTTGTAAACAGGAACGTATTATTGAGCGCCTGAAGGAGCAACGTGACCGCGAGGAGCGAGAGAAGGCAGAGGAGCTGGACAGCAGTAAAAAAGAGCTGAGGGAGTTAAAGGACAAAGTCAGCATGCTGCAGGGAGACCTGTCAGACCGAGAGGTTAGAGATCACCTAACAGTCCTGAAAGACGAGTGGAAGCACCATTAAAAACACATAACGAGATTATGAAAACATTTTCAGCTGTAGAACAACGTGCAGCTAGGAACTGTGCAACATACACTACACAAAACATTTTATATTTGTCTTTTGTTAGCAATGATATTAATAAATATGAAAATATATATCTATAAAAAATTAAAAGGTAATTTGACTATATTAAAGCTTTACTGCAATTGACTATATCAAAAGGAAAAGAAAAAAAAGAGAGAATATATAAGTTTATTCTTTATATCCCATTGGCAAATAGTTGTTTATATATATATACAAACCAGATTCCAAAAAAGTTGGGACACTAAACAAATGGTGAATAAAAACTGAATGCCATGATGTGGAGATGGCAAATGTCAATATTTTATTTGTAATAGAACGTAGATGACAGATCAAAAGTTTGATCCGAGAAAATTTATCATTTTAAAGGAAAAATATGTTGATTCAAAATTTCACAGTGTCAACAAATCCCAAAAAAGTTGGGACAAGTAGCAATAAGAGGCTGGAAAAAGTAAATTTGAGCATAACGAAGAG
>JAUCMU010006100.1:0-24632 GCA_032275025.1 Enteromius treurensis | reverse complement strand
GTTTTTGACTACTGCCTGTTCACTCTGTTCAATAAACGGTTGCAAATGGATCCGCACGACTCAGACCCATTGTTACACTATTCACTGAAAAGAGTATTATGAGTATTGGCCAAATTTCCAAATGTTTTTGATGCACATACACACAAAATTGCCTGGGGTGTTTTTGGCAGTTTATTTTAGGATATTAATAAATAATATTTGACGAGTCGCAGGTGTTCTGTGTGGGGATCATGTTCTCCATTTGGGACTCATTGTCGACTCTTTTGTAATTGTCCCCCAAAACTTTTGAATGATTTCAGGTGTCTTTAGAGAATATTAAACTAATTGTTACCTGATGTAAACTCGGATTATGACAGTAGACTGACTGCACACCATGTTAAACATTCACACACAAGAAAACAACCCTGCAGAGACTAAATTAAGTTTTTTCGGCACTGTACACCATCACACCCTTGTCCCAGTTCACTGTGTGTGAATTTCTAAGTGACTTCTGACTTGGTTACAGAGGTCTCTCACAGTTGTCAATTTGAGTCTAACACATCCTAACAAGCCACCTGTGCTGTTTCCTTTGCTGCATGTACATGCGTGTGTACCTGAGTGCTTAGTTTATATTTCCTGGAAGTTCCATGTCGAGAGTTATATGCACTAGAGATGATGCATGCATTGCAAAAAGGAACTTGGTGTAAGTGAAGGATGGATAATTTGATTTTTTTTTATATGTGTAATCAATTAATCATAATTACCATAGGTGATGTCCATGTGCCTTTCTACTTGGAACTGTTTACATCTTCAGACTGGAAATATTAAGTTTCTATCCAAAATTTTCTTCAATGCAGAATTAAGCCTATGGAGGAGACTTCTAGTAAATTAACTGCTGTATGTAAATAAATATATATTGTTTTTCATTTTTAAAAATAAAAGATCAAAAGGATTAAGAATGCAGATTAATTTTCATAGCCGCCTTTGATCATTTTTACCAAGGTTGCCAATGACCCCATGACTGTCTATCTAATTGTGGATGAGACTGGAAACTAGACCCATAGAATTACAAACGGCCGCACCAATTTTTACATCAAAATCAATGTCACGAGTGCCTAAAGGAATCTGCAATGGTCAGGTGGTCACACGGTACAAGTAGGAGTTCTCATGTCCCATCTTACATTCTATAATAACCAGTTCTACAAAGGACATGAGGATTTTTGCATGTTGAAACCATATAATTTCAATAATTACAACATGGTGTGTCTGCACCTTAAAAAGAGAATTTACCCAAAAATGAAAATTTGATGTTTATATTCTTACCCCCAGGGCATCCAAGATGTAGGTGACTTTGTTTCTTAAGTAGAACACAAACCAAGATTTTTAACTCAAACCGTTGCAGTTTGTCAGTCATATAATGCAAATCAATGGCAAAAAAAACCCCATACAAATACGAAAGTATTTATATCATCTATGTATGGATATCTATGTGTCCGCATCACACAGCGGATGTTGTGAATGAGTTCAGGACAGTTGGAGATCATGGTGTATAAAAGGTAAACAAAATCAATAAATACTGTTACGTTTAAATACGTTTCATGTCTTAACAGCTCAATGCCCTGGGTGTAAGCAGATAAACATTATTTTTTTGGTGAACTATCCCTTTAAGTTGAACTATCCCATCATGATGCACTCCCCTCATAACAAATGACATCAAACAATAAAAACAGCTATAAAAATGTGTGTATGTATATATATATATATATATATATATATATATATATATATATATACACTTTTAACATACTGTCTCTGGACAAAATGGCTCATTTAGCTTTATTTCCAATCAGAAAAATTCCTCAAGTGAATCACCATCAAACTCAATAACCACCATGCAATTTGCTGATGGATTTTTCAACCAAAAAATGAGGCATTGGTAAGGTAGGTTGAATCATGTACCTTCATTGTAAAGTGTCTGCAGCTATTCCCAAATGATTGGCTGAATCCTGAGTGTGAAGAAGATCAAAGTACATTACAGGTGAAAATAGACTGAGCCTGTGTCATAAATTGGCTCAACTGCATACTGCAATCAACTGCAAAAAAAGCAATCAAAATAAGATTGCCTCTATTTCTCCATGTTTGTCTTAAGGCTGTTAAGAAATATGATATGTGCTATCAGATTACCATGGATACGTTGGTTTTCTGAGATTATCCATCGAGCATAGCTCAATTTTCTGCCAGCTCTTGTAAAGGGCATGGTTGCGTTGTTGAGTGATCATTTCAGCAGATTCATCATGTTGATTCTCATTTTTCACCTCGGAAAGTAAAATATGATTTGCTGTGATATTCCCATTCACACTCCTGTAATATCCAGTGCCGTGTTTCTCTGTTATTAAACAATTCACCGCTTACACGTTGAGTTATGGCATCCTGGCACTAGCAAACACAGCCAATATAAATATGTAAATGCACAACCCGCTTGATAAATGTGATTGTAGCATTTGTTTCTGAAGGAAACCATATAGTGGTTGTTTTCTATTTGTTGCAGTCAGGAAACGGCTTACATTTGTCTCTGTGACACATCGATGGATTGTTAATTAGGTACTGAGAAAGAAATGGAGTAATTTTTGCCTTGCAGACTAAAGGACAAAAATAAAATAAAAAACTTCTGTGCTCTACACTCATGTACGTCATCATAATTGGTATGTTTGTAAATCAGTTGTTCACAATCAAATGCATCCTTATGCTTTGTTACTGGATGTATTGTGATTGTATTACCACTTATATGGCGGTAAGAGTATAATTTAAGGACATTTTTTGCTTCCGGAAAAACACATCACAAGATTTTTCACCATGCATGTGCCAAGCTACAACAGAATAAGTTCAGAATGAAGACGAAAAAAATAATAAATATGAATTTTCAGATTTGTCATCCATTTTTTGATCTTTTGATTCGGATCATTGGTCAGCAGCGGAAAGCTTCGATGAAATAGAAAACTTATACCATCTAATGCAAAACACTTTTAGAAAACCTATTGTCAAGCACCAAAATGGCATATTAGAATGATTTCTAAATAATCACGTGACACTAAATACTGTAACAATTTAGCTTCACCACCACAAAAATAAATAAATAAATAAAAAAGCATTTTTATTTTACAATAATAGTGTTGTACTATATTTTCAATCCAATAAATACAGCCTAGACGACCATAAGCAAATTCCTCCAACTCCAAACTTTTCATTTGGTAGGGTTAGTGTTTGCTGTATTTTAGGTGTTTTCTGGCCCTGCTATGAACAGATTTGCCAGCAGCAAAAAGCCTCTGTGAATTTCCAACACAGAGGTAAAGTTGATTGTTTTTTATTGTCTTCTGTTCAATGAGTTTCTTACTGACTCTTTTTAATAGACTGCTCTAAAACAGGCCCCCTGGTCACCCTGTCTTCTGATTGGTTACTTACTGTGACTTCTCAGTGACTGTTTCAGTTTACCTCACACTGGTCTCTGAATGTGACTGCTTCCTAGGGCTCTGCTCCATCTGTGCAGACCTGGAGCACAATCAAAGGTGCCGTAGTGCGTGTTACCTCAGAGACCCCCTTCCCACTCACGAACACCACCTACACGGAAATGCATCTGTTCCTCTCCACACACGTATATGACACACATCTAACCTAGTCTTCTCAAGACAATTGCATCCTGTGAAATTCAGCTGTATGTCTCCATCGTTCACCCTGATCATGAAACCTAGGAGAATATTCTGACATACTGTGTGAACATGTGAACAGTAACAATAATGTGAGGATCAAAGAGCAGCTTGATCTTATTCAATCCCTCAACAGGCCTTGGCCGCTAACATGGTGTCCTGTGTGCACTATAGACCCTAAAAATAGTTGCAAACATGCCCATCTATTGAAAGAGAAACCTGAGTCATGTTTGGTAACTGACATCTAGCATATTGCATCAGATGGTCATTGGACTAAAAAGAGAAAGTCTAACGTAAAGCCTCTCAGTCGGGAATCAGCTCACTGGGACTGTTGTGATATAAAAAGGAATGTCCTACAGATAAATCTCTGTTAGATGCCAAGGTGTTGCTTTTTAATTGGAACTTGACCAAAACAACATGTCCTAACCAGGGGCAATTGCAGTCCTTCACCAATCTTCATCCAAAAAGTGAGCATGTATTTAAATGTTATAATGCATACATAAATTGCCTTTAGAAATTTGTTCAAATATGGCTGCCGGAGATGTTTGCAAGTTTTGTTTCTTAAAACAGACTGTAGTTACATATTCACCTCATACAGCTCTTCTTTTTCCTAAATGAAGTATCATGATTTAAGAAATGATTCATTGCATGAGTGAACTCTCCAAATGAATCAAACTGAATCACACATCTTTTTATGAACTTAAGTAATTAGATTAATTATCAAAAAATAATAATATTATTATGAAACAAAGGGTTAGTGTAAATAATTTTGCTGTAGTTTTATATTTGTTTATTCTGGGTTTAGTAGTAGTAGCAACAACAACAACAATAATACTAATAATAATAATAATTATTATTATTATTATTATTATTATTATTATTATTGTTGCTGCTATTTATTTGTTAGGAGTTGTGCAGCTCTAAAAACAAGCACATCAAACCTGGATAGTTGGATGGACCGATTCATTGATTGATTCATTCATCCTCCCCGAACTTGCACACAAATAAAAATTCTTTAATTTATTTAAGCTCTTATGTAAAGGCTTTGTGAATGTGTGTCTCACTGAAACTCTTGTTCAGTTGTGTCAAGCAGTGTTTAAGTGTTGAGTGTGACATAGGCTCGTCAGATAGCGGATCCATTTGCAAGCCGTTTATTAACAAGAGTGTAGTCAAACAAACAATGGACAATCAAAACTTTGCCCTGATCGTCACTCAGCCTCCCCTTTAAATAGTGAAGTAAACAAGGATCACCTGTAGCGGAAATTCCCGAGTTACGCAGGCAAAAAAGGGTCCGGGTGAGAACTAATATTCCGGGTATGGTTCCCGCTGATGACGGTCAGACTGCGCCACAGAGAACCGCCTTACAACACTGAGTCAGATCACACCTGACTCCTTGTGGTGCTGATTTGGAGCAGCTGAGGTGATGTCATATGACCCATGGCTAACAGCATAAGAATGACTTCAGATTTTCTGCTGAACTTCTAATGAACATACTGTCCAAACATGCCCTCAGTATTTCTAAAACAACATCAGAGCCACTGCCTGGTGATTAATACATCTGTTCTAACATATATAACATATGTGGGTTTGAATCTGGGTTGCAACATATCCATTTCCTACCTCTTCTCCCCATTATGCATCATTATTCTCCCTGATCTGTCGTCTCTCCACAGTGGTTTACTGATAAAAAAACAAACAAACAAACAAACACTAAGTATACATTACTTAAATAATAGAATTGCATCTGCAATTGGCTGCATTATGTTGCATTTGTCTTGCACTTTTGCATAGACTATAAATTGTTTAACAATACATGCAACTAACTGTGTTTATTACAGTGCTGTTCATTGGTACAGTACATATAAACTTACATTGCACTCCTACTTACAGTATATTTTAAAAGTACTCTGCTTAATATTGTATAAAGCATCCACTGTACATGCTGTAAATTATACTGTAACATAATTTACAGTACTCTGCACTTACAGTACGGTCAATAAGTATTTGTAGAGTTTAGTTGCAAAACACGATAAACGCCATTTTTTGACATTTGGATTTTATTATTGGAAATCACTGGTCAGATGTGCCTTAATCTATGTGTGAATAGCTGCCATTAATAAAATTTAAGAATGTACATTTTAGACCTACTACAAAATTTATTTTTTCACAAAACGCGATATCCGCCAAACCAGTTTCTTTACAGAGTGCGATATAACGGTTATAGAATGAGCGAGCGAGGGCAGCATCCCCTTGGAAGAGAGTCACCGCTGATGAATAAAATTTTGGGAGAAAGCGCCTACGAAGCTCAAATCAGCGGTTACCAATCTTTGAATCAGCATGTCCCCATCGTAAGCCAATCGAGTCGCTATTCACAACTATAAATAGGCCAGTTTCCTTCCCTTACGCATCTCGTTTTTGCATTTCCCTCGCCTCCCCTTCTCCGCCGTTTGTTCCTTCCACAGGGGGCACACTCTCGTTTAGGGCTCTCGTTACTAGGACTCGGAGTTCACAGAACTCACGGCTCGCCCCCGATAGCTTGCCAAACTTGCTATCAAACTCGTGACATGGTATTACAATAGTAAAATATAGCCTAAGGTGGATATATCGCGTTTTGCAAAAAAATCTAAAAAGTTATGTTATGTTTTCTGGCCAAAACGAACTCAGAATCGTATTATTATTATTATTATTATTAATCAATCTTTGTATATACTATTTTATATATTTATGATGTATTGTTTTTTAACCAGTTTAAGATGTTTGACAATGTTAAGATAAATATGTTGCATTTTGGCATGGTTTTTGACTTATTTATGAACTATTTAGACATAAAATTAAATAAAAAAATATCCTGGATTTGAAGAATATTGTTTCCCTGGCCTTGACTGAGCTCAAGTTATAGTTTAATGTACAAAAATTGTGAATGAACTTGACTGTTGATTTCTTAAATAATAATGTCAAATAACCAACATTTCTCAAAATGGATATATCTCATTTTGCAACGAAACTCTTCATTTGATCACCCTGTGATTTTGCAAGTTCTCTTACTTAGAAATCATGGAGGGGTTTAGAATTTTTAGCATAGGTGCATTTCCACTGTGAGAGACAGAATCTAAAAAGAAAAACCTGGAAATCACATTGTATGATTTTTGAACAATTTATTTGGGAATTACTGTTTCAAATACAGTAAGTATTTTTTTCTTTTTAAATAGTTACAGCTACACTCTGCTCATGATTCTAAATTAGCAGCACCTGTTTGAGGTCGTTAGCTGTCGTAAAGACAACTGTATACCCCACAATCAGCCAACGTCTAAGTAGCAACATGGGCAAAACCAAAGAGCTCTTAAAAGACACAAGAGACAAAATTGTAGACCTTCACAAAGCTGGAAAGAGCTACGGGGCAATTGCCAAGCAGCTTGGTAAAAAAATAAAAACTGTTGGAGCAATTGTCAGAAAATTGAAGAGGCTAATGACGAAGGAAGATCTCTCATCGTGGGGTATCAATGATGCTAAGAATGGAGAAAAATCAGCTCAAAACTACATGGGAGGAGCTGGTCAATGCTGTGAAGAGATCTGGGACCATCGTTTCCAAGGCTACTATCAGTAATACACTAAGACGTCATGGTTTAAAATCTTGCATCACACGGAAGGTTCCCCCGCTGAAGGCCGCCCATGTCCAGGCCTGTCTGAAGTTTGCCAGGGACCATCTGGATGATCCAGAGGAGATATTGGAGAAAGTAATACCATACCTGCAGTGAAGCATGGGGCTGAAAGCATCATGCTCTGGGAGTGTTTTTCTGCAAAGGGGACCGGGCCAATGCACTGTACTAAGGAGAGGATGAACGGGGCCATGTATTGTGACATGTTGGGCAAAAGCCTCCTTCCCTCAGTCAGAGCATTAAAGATGGGTAATGGTCTTCCAATATGACAGTGACCCAAAGCACACAGCCAGGAAAACCAAGGAGTGGCTCCGTAAGAAGCATCAAGGATCTGGAGTGGCCTAACCAGTCTCCAGACCTAAATCCAATTGAAAATATTTGGAGGGAGCCAGAACTCTGTGTTGTGAAATGGCATTAACAAATGCGTTTTTATACGATTTTTAGCACTGGATTTGGTGTAGGGCACATTTAAAAAATGATAGAGCATTACTGTAAGATCAGCGCTGCATACTGATCCCAGCGCAGCCGGCAACACTCTATCTTAATCACCAGACTTGTAATGAGAATCACCTGAAGGTCATCAAGGCTACTGTTTAAAAGCTGCTGAGATCAGAGTGTAGACGGCGGAGCACGAGGTAACAATCCTAAAACACCTCTTCACTGACTATTGTTTATGTTATGTTGTTTGAACGGACAGAGTTTAAGCCTGGTTGAGACGTTTGTGCTGAGCCCTTACCTGGATTGAACACTTTTTATTTTATGGATCCAAAGCCTTGTTTGCTTTCATGGATCGAATCAAGGACAACGTTCACGATCTGGAGATCATCAAGAGCTATGTGAGACAACTCTATTGAAATGTTATATGATCACTAACCTGTCTAGTTACCTGTGTGCAGAAATACAGTGGATGTTCACGATTAGGAGTTCGCTCTTCATGGAACTATGTTGTCTCAATCAAAGGAACTTACCTGCTTCTGATTTGTGTTGGACTTTTGAGTTTGAACCTTCTGTTTAAATAAATCTATTTCAAATTTACTTCCCTTGTTTCCCGCGTCCTTGGTTGAGCGTTACAATTACCTTTTAGCAACACTCCACAGCCATTTCAGTTTTAAACCGCTGCAATAAATACCTATTTAAATAGAATAAATGTACCAGGGTTCACATATTGTGACCCGTGCTTTAGCGCCACTCAGTGGAAATTCCTCTTTGAAAATATAGCAAAATGTGCGGTAAGGCATATAAAACAGTGCTGCACCAACAAATGCACAGAGGAACATATTTTTAAGAGACCAGGTTGCTTCACATATGTGTTCAAGAGCAATTGAAAATTACAAGCAGGTGTGTTAAAGCAAGGTACAATTCTGCCTCTCCAGGAGCAGAGTTAAACTCCTCTGCTTTTTAGTACATTTCCTGTAAATATATCCCACTGCATGTGTGTTTCAGTGCAGATGTAGTGTAAAAAGAGGCATTTAGGAATAGCAGATATACTCAAAACACAAATCCAGAGATTCCCATCTCAATGGAAACTCATTCAGAAATGGGGGAGCAGAATAAACAAAATCATGCATTATCTTTCTTCTTCAGGGCATGAAGTGGAAAATTGCTATTACATTTAATTCAAATTCAAACCTTTAACTTCTCTCTTGCTGTAGTTGCCCTCTAAGTGAAAGCAAGGCTGCCGTCTACTTTTATTCAATTCTGTCTCTGATGTTTTGACCAGGAGCACTTTGGCCAGCCTTTATAGGGAAAAGAGAAAATCCAGATGGAGAAATTCTTTTGAGATTATGTAAGAGCATCGCTGGCCACTTAAATCAGACTCTACAAAGGCAAAGTAGCAGAATAGAAGATAGAATCCTGGAGGTGCGGATGAGCCTTATCACAACAATGAAAATATTGTACTTTTCTCATTTCCTTTACTTAATGTACTCTGTGCTCTTTTTTCTTTAGTAAACCAGAGACATAAAACAGGGATGAGTGGGGATGTTTTGACACTTTTGGTTGTAGCTGCATACTGTATGTTTAAGAACATGAAGATATTACCATAAAATGTTTTAAGTTGCTGTTTTAGTATAATGGAAAGAGTGTGTTGACATTTGAGCAGACTATGAAAGTAATAGAGTTATTATAACAAACCAAGAAGCTGATACTGAGTAACTTACATTTTAGACACATTATCCCCAGTCAATTTTCTGTTTATGCTCTGTCTTAAAAAATAATTGAAACAAAGCCAGAACACATAGTGGTGTTTTTCCCCCCACTCAATTAGTCAGCTAGAATGAATCGCAGTAAATGATTGCATTAGTCACTCCAGTGTTGCTAAAGTTGCTAAAGGAAGGTTGATTTGTTGCTAAAAGTTGCTAAATGAGGTTATGATAATTGCAGAATGACATGTCTGCGCTGCGTAATCACAACACAAAATTGTCACAACATCAAATCTCATAAAAAAAAAAAATATATATATATATAATTTATATATATATATGTATACAATTTAGTTTAGATTTGTTTGTAAAATAATATGCATAATATAAAAAAAATATTCAAATATAAGTAGATGTTTTCAAATACAATCAATTACTTAACACGTATGTAGGTCTACAGATTTTTAGGTTTGTAGGTTTAGGGTTGGATTTGGTGTAGGGCGTATTTCCAAAATGTTAGAGCATCATTGACCTTTTAGCAGCAGTCCACGGATACAGTATTTAAATTCTGAACCTCTGCAACATACCTATATCAACGAAATAACAATGTGCCAGGGGTCATGAATTGAACCTGTGTTTTAGCTCCACTCAGTGGACATTTCTCTTTAAAACGGCATCGAAAAATGATGTTGCACAAAAAGTGCAAAGAGGTGCATATTTTAATGAGACAAGGTTGGTATGAACAGTTAGTTAGTATGACACAATTTACTATCTTAACCATCAATCAAACATCAACAATCTCAGGTACAAGCTACTAACAAAAATAACAAAAATGGCATTTTGGTTTCCTCTTTGGATAGAAAGTGTGTGCCTTTTTAATGTCCAAATGTTTTAAAAGCTGCCAAGTCCTTCATTTGAATCATCATGTTTCATTTTGATTCAAATATGTGTTTATATGTGCATTACATAAACTCCCAACAAAAAGGCCTACTGCAAACATAATTGCCTTTTCTTTCTTTCTTTTTTTTTTTTTTTCGCCTTGAAAAAACTAAACGCTGAAACATACTGTAAATCAGAAGAGGTTTTTTAGCAATATTTAGTAAATATTCAGTCTTCTCCACTGAGTTGACAAGACATAAATAAACATAGGCACATTTACTGCATATCAAACTCGATTTGAGGTCTTTTCATGAAGGCTTTTCAATCCAATTATAAATGGCTTCTTTGGATGCATGTAATAAAATCTGTTTAATTATAAAGAAGATAAAATCAAGTACTTAACACTATTTGTTTTTTTGCTCATTTCAGATGTTAGTTTCCTGATCTGCACTAGAACAAATTGGCCAAAATATACTGTTGCATCAGATGCTGCAGCTCTCAGGCTCAGTCTGAACACATTCTTTCCTGCAGGGACTTATTATATCTTACCTTCTTCTGTCTACAAAAGTGCACTATTGTCATCGCTTGCCGTCACACCTAAAGTGCATATATTTTAGCTTAGCCCCTTATTTTGCAATGTGTCATAGCATTTTTTTTTTTTTTTGTTATGGATCACCAGTGCCTATTTGAAAAGAATGAAAAAAAAAGAAAAAAAGAAAAAGTTTTAAGCAGCCTATGCGTAGTGAAGTGTTCTTTATACACACACATACACCTTTTCTTTTGATGTTCTTTACTCCCTCGATGCGAACCAAAGTGTTGTTGAGTGCTCTATGACAGCATGACTCAATAGGGTAATTAAGACAACAGGGCGATGAAACTCTGGGTAGATTTGGTTTCAACAGCAGCCACATCAAAAGATCAGATCGTGCTAGTGGCAAAAACAGCTGACATATACACAAAATTAGATCTGTATGGGAAAACACAACTCCCTTACTAATTTCATATAGTTTGGAGACTATGAGTAATTATAGGTAAAATCAAATAAAAATGATGCAAACCTGTTCACGTCAACAAGAAAGTACACACATCCAATCTGTTAGTTTTAGACAGAATCCAAATTTGCTCAAATATGCGTTTTTGCTGGTGGGAATCCTCTCGAGATCTCACAATCTCAGGAAACAGCTGTTATTTAAATATTGAGGAATAGTTCACCCATCATGTATTCAACCTCATTTGGCATAATCTACTTCATGTTGTTTCAAATCAACAGAAAAACACTTTTAGGCAGGTTCACGCTGTTCTTTTCTTTAAGTCTTCAGTATACTTTTAAGTATACAGAAATCAGACGCATAAGAACCGCATTTGGCATAAAGGAAATATGTGTATGAATATGAATATGAATAAAATTTAAGAGCTACCACAGTAGAACTTCACTTTCAATCCAGTAATGAATTAAATTCTAAAGTGACTGCATAAATACATTTATTTTGTTACAAAAATCTGTAATAAATGCATCTATTTAGAATTTATTATTAATATTTGTTACATTTGTATTATTTACATTCATTCAAATTACTTTTTTTTTTACATTTTCATTAATAACAAGGAATATGAGATTACCAAATCAACATATTAAAATGATTTTTGAAGGATCATGTGACAATGAAGATTTTAGAAATGGCAGATGAAAATTAAATAAATAAATAAATGTATTTTTTAATGTAAATACTGTACAGTATGTATAAAACAGTATTTTTGATTTAATAAATGCAGATTTTCTGAGCTTAAGAGAGGCAAAAACATTTGAAAAATTTTACTCCACATTTGGTTTATTGATAGATCTTTGTTGCCGTTTTGTTGCCGATTTAAATGTAAATGTGAAGTCATCAGGGACACAAAGTCGACCCCACAATTTGGAAAAACAGGAAATACAGGAACTATTTCTTTAATATCGCTGTGCAGACATTGAGGTGGTAGCATGTTTACATTCCATTCTGAGCCTGAGATCAGAGGTCAACAGCTGGAGTTTCTCTCAACCAGCTCTCTCGATTATTACGTACAGATGAATGGACTCTTTTGTCCCATTTGTTTCCTGGCGGTTCATAGCAGTATCTATGATCAGATCTGTGTGTCTAATCTGAGTGTCCATGTACAAATGCTGTTTCCTTCAGTGTCAACACTGATTTTGGCACCGCGTTTAACATGGCTTGACTTCCCCACCTTTCGCTCTGTCAATCAAAGCCTTTGATTGCTCAACTGATTGCCTTCACTGCTGAGCTAATGCATTTGGGAACTACAATAGAGTTCAGGAACTTCAGATTACAATTCTGTTTCCGAGGGGAGACTTTCTTATGCATCGACATTTACCTCAATGGTTACTTGGAAATCAGATGTGCTATGATGCTGAATAAGGGCCAGTGAATATGATCTGACATTTAGAGAGTAAATTGGGCTTCTATTCAAAGCTAGATTACTGTGTGATCAAGAGGAGCACAAAGGGGAAGTGTGTGTGTGTGTGTGTGTGTGTGTGTGTGTGTGTGTGTGAAGAATGAATGACCACAGGCTCTTAGGAGGATGTAGCACTCACCAGGGGCCATCAGCCAGAATGCATGGAGGAGGAAGTAAGTAGATTTATGGATTTTCTCAATAACGATACAGCAAACATGCAATACAGTGATTCTCAACAGGTGGGAATCAGTTGTTTTTACTGGCAGATAGCTACAGAAAAACAATGCTTGAGGCAAATTATAATTTGAAACTAACCTAATATATATGTATTTTTGTGTGTGTGTATGCCGGCCATGTACGTCCAGTCACACATGGTAAACATGCAGTAAACATGTGGGTCATGTTTACATTTTCCTCTGTTACTGGCCACATTTATCCTTGAAATCAACATTGTGCATAAAATAATGTCTTTATATAGCTGAGCCAATAGAAAAAGACAGAAGATTATAGGAATCATGATTTTTTTTTTTAAATGTAAATGTAAATAAGGGACAATACAGTGATAGTCTTCTCCAACTTACAAATAGTTGTTGAAAGTATGACATTCGCCACATATTTTGTAAGAAAATGTGGCATGCTATGAGAAAAACATGACACTTTTGGAATATGCACCCCAAAAGTAGTAAGACACAAGTATTGTATTTTAAGTCTAAATTGGGAGGATGAAATACTGAGCTGGTAATGTTCAAGGCCATACATTTAGAAAAAAAAAAAACATAATGGTATTTTGGTGTAAATTCCTGTCTCACTTGAAAGAAGGCAAGGGCAATGCCAGCATGACATTGCATGAAATATCCTCATCTTTAAAACAGCATAAAAATACATAAAACTAAAGTAAATTCCGGGCACTGTTAGAGTTATAGCTGTGCATGTCTCTTTAATATTGCTTAATCAATACTGATAATAATATGACATGGTGCATGACCCTGTAAAGGCTGATTACAAATACAGACTGTAACCAAACAGAACAAATTAACGTCCAGTTTAACAAGGAGTTTTCACAAGCTAATAACTGACATAAAGTATGCACAAACAAACACTGCAACCTTTCTCGTTTGACTCACAAGGTCGCGTTCACACGTGAAAAGCTTGCTATTAATATATGGCATGTGAAAAACGTACTGTTAATGTATGGCATTAGCGTATAAAGTTAATAACTTTCACAACATGAAAGTTCATGAAATTCTGTATACCTGCCTGGCTATGTTGTTGTTTTTTTCTTTTTATAAAGTCATATGTTTTTTTGTATAGCACTAGTGGCTGCTGAATTAGTCAATGTGAATGTAAATGCAAAATGTAAATGAATTCAGGATATCGACTTCTATTTATTTGTAATGATTTATAAGTGATTCACAAAAATCCAGACCTGATGAACTTCTCTTATGACGTCTTTGCTCCTTTGTGTTTTATTGTATCATTTATCTTACTAATGTTTTTAAGTGAGCCCACACAGGTTAGTGATAATACTTTTGTCAAGTAGAGGTGAAGCCACTGCAAACATGCATTAACATTAGAAGCACTAAGCATTAAGCATTAAAAGTCTTTTCACTGAAATCTCTATATAGATCAGCACAGTTATTGAATCATTTTGTCCCAATAATTTTGAAGCGTGCATGATATAAAACTCTTGTTTTGAATATGCATTTGTTTCAGTTACTTGAGACACTCCAACTGGTGTCATATATTTTGAGCTTTTTCACAAGCTGGTCTCAGTTTTTAAGCCCAGACCACATCATGTGTGATAAAGTGTGCTAAGCATTTCAAGCCTTTATAGAACCTTTTAGGATCATATAACAGGATGTCATAAATGGCCTACTTCTAAAAGTTCAAAGAAGCTGTGGTAAAAGGGACATTTTTGTGAAGCTGATGTGTCTGAAAGGTTGAAACTTTGTGCTTGACATTAAGATGCTTGTGCTTGACAACCCCCAGATCTATTTAGATTTTTGGTTGTATGCATATTTTTTTGATATGGTATCTTTTTGTTGTTGTATGAGTAGACTTTTTTATTTTTGGGTCAATTAACCCTTTAATAGTAATACAATTATATTATGAAATTAACTGGCTTGCTTTATGGAAACTAGACCAATCTTGGTCAGTGAGTAATAAAAGTAATAATTGCTTACAATTCCCTTATCTATTTTTTTTTTTTTTCATTTTTATTTGCTCTATACATTTTCTGTTATCAAAGGGACTTAGATCTAGAGACCCGAATTATCACAGATACATGTCTCATTTGTAGTTTGATCTGTTTACAGTGGTCCAAAATTTGTCTGAAATAAACCACTTCAATTTTATTTATAAATGTGATCCCCCACCCCAATTTTTGGCAGCTTATTTCTACTAAGAAATAAGCAAAACAGTCTGTTTAGCAACTGATAGACTAAGTAGCAAAGCACCTTTAGTCAGAGGGTGCGGATCAATGGGAAAAGGTATTTTTCCTCAACTTACTTTGTCCTCCTTATTTTCCAGCAGCTTTACATGAAAAAGTAAAAACCTGAGAGGCAGACGTTTTACTGAGGTGCATTATTTTAGATTAAAGCCAGAAAACGACTGAATTTTAATATATATATATATATATATATATATATATATAGGTTCTATGCTCTGTAGCCTGAATCAGGGAAATTGTAAATTTCTTTTTTTCTTCTTTCTCTTCTGAGAGCTTCCATTTAGCTCAGGAGAGTGGATCAGTGGAGCTCTGTGTAGCTTCAGGCTGTGATCACCAGGCATTGGAACAGTGTGTTCAAGTAGTTATGTGTCCATGCTATATACATTTGTATGTGTCCTTTCATGCTTTGCCAGAAACAAAGTACAGATTCCAAGCTGCTTTTGATGTTAATGGAATATCTGAATGTGAAATGCCAGTAATGACAAATAAACAAAGCACGAAAGAGGGTTAGAGTGAGTGAGATGGTGGTGTTTACCTTTTTGGTGTTTCCATTTTCTTTATGTTGCTCTTTCATCTGGTCTGACTAAATTACAAACTCTCTCGACTTCCATCACCAGGGTCTTACCACCCACCATCAGTGTAATGAGCCCGCAGGATTTTGGTGGCTGAGTTTCCTCCCTCTGTTGCACTGTGATGTTCCTGCATAGTTCCCTCTGGCTTTACCCATCCATCTAAAGTTTATTTTAACTTACCGGGTTGAAAAGCTGATATTGATGCAGAGTGTAAAACAACACTGTTATGCTGTGAAAAAGCTTTTAAACAAAGGGAACTTGCATTTTCAATACATGAGAGTAAAAATATCCTGGGTTACATGCGAGCATCATACTTTAGATATAGCCTATTTTATTAAAAAAAATAAATCAATCAAAAATAGCAGAGATTTGCATGCACACAAAATGCAATTTTTGCAGTTCCCTTTCAGTCGGCCACTCCGAGTCACGTTGGATATGACAGATGAAATTAGGATCTCGCTTCGAGAGACCAATCCACTTTTAGTGTATTAAAACAAGCCAATGAACAATGTTCAGCTCCCTCTCCTGCTTCGAGGATTAGTGGCTGGTTTGACGGCATCACCAGCGGTGGTCATTCCTGTGTCGACTGGGTTGCCACATCAGGTTTTGCACTACCCCCATGTTGCAAGTGGCCATCTCCCCTGTGCGCCTCAGCACCCTGAAAGAGCTTTCTAAAAGAGTAGCTTTTGTGGATGTCATGTTCTCATTGTGGGAAGATGACCATAGCAGAGTTGCAGACCAGACTCTGCTACCTGCAAAGAGTATCAAATGTTCCTCTGCCCAGATCTAGAGCTCCCCATGGTGAGAGCATCCGGCCGTCCTCTTTCTGGCAGAGGGCAGACTGGTCCTACGGTGACGGTAAGAAATTCCCCTCCACGTGGAAACCTTCACCGCGCCCTGAGTCTTCAAGGCTGGACAATGGGTACTTAGGGGTGGCTCATGCTGGTTCTCAGGGCCCCACCCCAGCACCTTTCTTAGTGGAGGTGCATGAAGAGCTCACCAGGATGTGGACGACACCTTTCACTGCCAGAAAGCATTAGAATATCTGGTGCTCCCCTCCCAGGCCTGTAAGCACTCATCGGCTCTAATCGGCAGTGCCTAAATGGCCTGTGGAGAAGCTGCATCTGCAGTGCAATCTATGGCATTGTTGCAGGTCCATCAGGCTTAGGCACTGAGGGTTCTGCACGAGGGTGGTCATGACCAAGAAGTTCTTTGTGAACTCCATAACACCACAGACTTTCCGCTTCAAGCGATGAAGATTACTGTGCAGTCTCTGAGTGAAGCGATGTCCACCATGGTGGTCCATCTGTGGCTGTGTCTGGCTGACGTGCATGAAGCAGACAAGATACGCATCTTAAATGCTCCCGTGTTCGGTAACGCAGTGGAGAAATTTGCCCAGCAGTTCTCCGCTGTCCAGAAGCAGACTGAGGCCATTAAACACATCCTGCCTTGGCGGGCAGCTGCTGCCTCCTCCCAGCCGCCGGCCCGCGCAGCCAATGCAGCAGCCCCTATCTAGGCAGTGCCGTGGAGCCGGGCACAGGTTAGTCGAGTACATCCGTCTCCAGGATTAGTTTGCAGCGATCGACCTGAAGAATGCGTACTTTCATGTCTTAATTCTTCTGCGCCACAGGCCATTCCTGAGGTCCGCATTCAAAGAGGGTCGACTGGGAGATGAGCAAACTCAGTCCATTTCAGAGCGTTTTTTGTCTCTATGAAGTTGTGTTCGGTTGAACAAACAGCATGCCTCATGCAGGAACAAGTTCTTTGCTGACGCCCAAAGCTCTCAGCCTTCCCAGAACCATCTTGGCGATCGGGTGTGGCTCTCCACCCGTGACCTCCGTCTCCCCTCTCCTTCCGCAAGCTGAGTCCCGCTACATCGGCCCATTCGAGGTACAGAGGCTGGTCAGTGAGGTCACCTACCATCTGTGACTCCCAGCCAGGTATCTCAGTCACCCCATCTTCCACGTTTCACTATTTAAGCCTTTCTCCCCCTCTGTAACAGCAAGCACCGAACTGTCCACACCTCCTCCCCCCGAGTGTCTCGACGAGGTCTTCCAGGTCTAGGAAATTCTGCATTCTTGGCGACGGGGTAGCTGACTACAGTATCTAGTCGATTGGACGAAAAAATCTTGGGTAGTCCGTGAAGATATCCTAGATCCATCGCTACTGGAAGAATGTCACCTGCATCACCCAGACCGCCCCACACCCAGAGGCCATGGCCGCTCCTGTTGCCGTAAAGGGGCATCAGGAGCCGCCCCTGGGGAGAGAGTTAGTGTCAGTGACTGTCCGCTCCTAGCAAGGATCTCATCTACTCGCTCAGCCCAGATTTCCCTCTCTACAACCCTCTTACCCTCCTGATTCTCCTGGTTTCAATTACCTTTTCCGTTTGTCAATAAACCATATATCTGACTATTTCCTCTGTGTCTCTGTAGTCTGTGTTTCACACAGTCGTATTATAAACATTTACTGATATGACACTTACTCGCATAAAAAGACGGATTTATTGTGAGATCATTTTTCATTATTTATCAGATATATATATATATATATATATATATATATATATTTAAAGCCCCTGTCCCCTCTGTTCTTTTCACAAATCACACCCCGTGTATATATATATGTGTATATGTGTGTGCTTATTTCACATCTATAGTGTGTACCTGGTAAAAGTAAAAAAGGATTTATAGGTAATCTTACTTGCCAGCACTTGAGCAAACATTCAAAGGAAGCTGCCTAAACTATTATTTGGAGTATATTATAGCTGAAATGCAAATCCAATACATCGTGATTAAGATGTGTGATTGTTAATCAAGGAACTCATATTTCTCTGTCATGACAGGTTGTGTTGACTGAACATAGCTGAAGGGAGTGCTTGTTATTGAGTTAGAACATACTCTCTCAGTCATCTGATAATTGCGTGGGCTACACAAAGACTTATTGCAATTATGTTGTTATCATCTTTTAATCTTAATAACCTTAAAATACATGGCTTTTGCCATGACATGCTCCAAGACTTCTTGTTAATTTACTGTTTTTCAGTCTTCAGGAAAGCTTTTTATTATCTGTTCAACTGGACGTCACATGTTCCACTACAGCAAATTATCAACAAATAAAATAAAGGCTGGCTTTCAGCAGAGAAAGTACAGTTTTTATATCCTAGCCATTATTTCATGAGACAATAAAGCACCATTTTCTCTGCATTCTGTTGGTCTGATTATTGATTCGAGGTACAATACGACCACATATTGAATACTATAGTGACAAAATATGTTCTATTACTTCACAAAAGCAGAACTGGATGGTCATTTGTAATGTGGAAAGTACTGAATTATACAGGCAGGCAGAGTGGCCCAGAAGAGCGGTGTGTGTGATATCAGCAAGAAGCAGCTGCAACATCAATGAAACTGTGAAAGTATTTTTTATTTGGATGTAGATAAATATGAGGGTTCCGTATTACATCATTCTGAACCTCCAGAGTATCTGAACCTCAGATTATTTGGAAAAAGAATTACAAAAAAAAACTTGATGAGAGGTAAACAGTGGGACAGTAACAGTGTTATAGTATTGAATATCTGTTTGTTTTGCCTGATCGAGTTGCTCTTTGGAGAAAAGGAACAGATGCCCTTCCATGCAGGAAGTGTGAGGTAGCAAAGTCTCTGAGGTAACACATACTGGGGATTCTTGGTCCTCTTCCAAGTCTGTGCAGATGGACCAAAACACCAGGGAGACATCACAATAACAAACCAATCACATGTAGACACGTTAACCCAGACCAATCAGAGGCCTTTGTCCTGAAGTAGTGATCGTGGTCATATTACTCCTGACAGGTGTATTTTCCTTCTACACTTTCCTCTACCTAAGATCATTTTGGTTTGTTTGTTCATTCATTCTTACATTTGTTTGTTTGTAAATCATTCATTAAATAACTTGTTCATGATCTTTAGCATTGCATAATTCTTGCTACTGTGTAGTGACATTCCATGTTTTTAGGAAATGACCCAGTTTCTGCAAATTTTTTAGTGTTTATTGAATGTCTTATGTTTATTAAATAATACTAAATAAAGTACTACAGTTCTTTCAGAACGATAATGGCCAAAGATGATTGTTAATTGTATTAATGTTCTGTAATAAGTTCTTAATGACAATTTAATTCAACAACATAATTCAAAATTTTAGGGATGGAACTCCTGAGCAATGCAAAAAGATGTCAGTGAAAAAAGGACAAAATTCATATAATTTATACAATTCAAATGTGCAATTGAAGAGAAAGGATAAAAGGAATGAAAATTTTAATCAATAAAGAGAGTGAATATAGAAATTTTTAAAAAAATTAAAAAACAAACAAATGCTTTCTTTTATTGAACCACAAAGATTAAGAGCATTATTGAAAACGCCTCAGGGTTATGTATATAAACCCAGTTCCTTGAAGGAATGAGACACTGTGTCGAAGCGCTTTGGGAACGCCTTCAGCAAGACCATGCTCTGAATCTGCTGTGAAATCCGTCTATATTAAAGTAATGTGCGGCACCCTCGGGTGACATCACTGACTGGGTGCACAAGAGCACCTGCAGTGAATCAGACTGTAGCACCATGAATGAAGCAAGCGTCGGTAGGGATGCTGTGGGTGTGGCAAAAAGATGCAGTGTCTCATTCCTTCAAGGAACTGGGGTTATATACATAACCCTGAGGCGTTCCTTTTCAGGGACTCCACACTGCGTCAAAATGCTTTGGGAACGAAAGACTCACGACCCCAGATCCACAGGTCCCTGCCTCGTGTGGAGCAGCACAACTAAGGCACAAGGACAGCCAAGCCTGGGGTGGATGGA
Organism: Enteromius treurensis; assembly: GCA_032275025.1. NCBI lineage: Eukaryota > Metazoa > Chordata > Actinopteri > Cypriniformes > Cyprinidae > Enteromius > Enteromius treurensis. The sequence continues at coordinate 3,978 of JAUCMU010006100.1, read as the reverse complement.
AGGTCTAGCCCATAAAACCTAGGTTCGTCCTGATCGGAATCTCCCAAGGGGGGGCTGTCGAGAAAGGAGACCAGGTTAGCAAACCATACTCGGCCCCGGCCAGAGCGTTGCTACTAAGAGCAGACTGACCTTGTCCTGGCGGACTCTCTCCAAGATTCCTGGGAGCAGAGCGACTGGGGGAAAAGTGTACAGCCGGAGCCTCGGCCACGTCTGCACCATAGCATGAACTAGAGAGAACCAGAGGGGACATTGTGCGTCCCCTCTGGCTGATAGAAGACTGTCCAGATCTCCTCTACCACAGCTGGAGGCAGTCTCCATTCCCCTGGCCTTGACATCTGTCTCGACAGGCTGTCCGCCCCCTGGTTGAGATATCCTGGACTATAAACTTCCCTGAGAGAGCGGAGTCTGCTCCTAAATAAATTTAGGATCTGGTGCGCCAGCTTGTATAAGGGGCGTGAGCGCAGACCCTCTTAGCAATTTATGTATGACACTGTAGCCATATTGTCGGACGTCGAAGGACATATGATGAGAGACGCATCGGTCGTTAACGTCACACGTTTGCACTGAGCGACTACTGCTGGGGTCTCATGAACAATTGACCGAATGGGATCACACAGGATACCGCTGCTAGTAGGCCCAGGAGCCTTTGAAATAGTTTGGCTGACAGGAAACGGCCTTCTTTTACCCACTTGACCGTCCTGAAGATGGACTTGATCCGAGCAGGTGTCCGCCTTGCACGCATCGTGATCGAGTCCCACATGACGCCCAAAAAAATTATCCTTTGCACTGGAAGGAGTACGCTTTTCATGGCATTTAATCGTAGTCCCAAGCACTCCATGTAAGCGAGGACGACATCTCGATGTCTGATAGCTTCGCTCCGAGAATGGGCTAGGGCCGCATCTATCACCTTTGTAAAGGTATGAGGCGAAAGGGCCAGGTCGAACGGAAGCACTCTGTATTGATAAGCTTTCCCTTCTAAAGCACAACTGAGAAACTTCCTGTGTGCAGGATGAATAGAAACGTGATAGTATGTGTCCTTCATGTCTATTGTGACAAACCAGTCCTCGGACCTGATTTGATTCACAACTTGCTTTATTGTCAGCATCTGGAACTTCAGCTGACTGACTGAGTGGTTCAGTTGCCTGAGATCTAGAATGGGCCTCAGCCCTCCATCCTTTTTTGGAACCACGAAATACGGGCTTTAAAACCCAGAGTGCATAATCAAAGGTGGAACCACCTCGATGGCTCCTTTCCCTAAAAGAGATGTTATCTCCTGCCGTAGCATGGGAGCTTGATTGGAGCCCACTATCGTGGGTGTTATATTGCTGAATCACGGCGGTCGTTGCCTGAATTGAATACGGTAGCCATTTTTTATAATATTTAAAACCCATACCGAAATGTTTGGTGGGCACATCCAAGCCGCGAGATGATTTACTAAGGGAACCAGTCCCTTGGGACTTGACAATGGAATGGCCGAGCCCACTCTTCCAGCTCGCCGGTCAGATGCGGGTTCAACCGTTGAAACAACCCCCTCGGTGGAAGTGCACAATCCAGCCTCTCTGGGATGCATGCCAGAGCAAGCTGAAGAGTGCCAAAAAGGCAGAGCGGAGGTGTGGGCCCATCTCGCTGCGGCCACGGCACAGCCTGGCGATTTAATGGAAGTCCTACCAGATTTAAATCAGGCAGTGTTGGACAAACTACTTAGAAAATGTAGTGAGCTCAGCTATCAGTTACTCTACATTGAATTTAGCTTAACTACACTAAAGCTACTACCCTGAGAAATGTAGCAAGCTAAGCTACAGCAACATGATAAAAGTAGTTTAACTACATCTAAGCAAATTTTTAATTGAACCAACTTAAAATCAATAAACCACATTAGTAGAATTATAAACTACTCCAAAAAGTACCAAAAAACATGGCAAAAAACAGACCGTTGTCTCAGTCAGCGTCATTAACTTTTTGAGGTACGGCCACGGTGACTCCCCTCTCAGGAATAATTCCTCTCCGTCCTCTGCCATCTTTCCAAAAAAGTGTTTGCCCAAGCATCACACGTGTCTGGTCCAGAGGTGGCGCTAACACCAAAAAGCTCATTGCCAACCGCAGTAAGTCACTCACACATTATTGCGGCTGCAAACATGCTCCTACCCCAAAAGGGTCTTGCCCCTAATAGCACCGCCCCACATGTATGTAGCCTATGCAACCCAGGCAACGATTAGTTTTGTTAAATACTGTAAAGCAGAACCAATGTTACACCATGTCTACACGGAACGCGATTGGCACGACAAAATACAAATAGGAGTCATTATACTCTGTGATGTCTACACTGAACACTAGTTCACCTCACTCATTATCTATGGCCCATAAATATGCCATTCAAGACCCATATTTGTGTACCCAGTTCAAACCCACGCCCACTAAGCCCATAAATATGCCATTCAAGACCCATATTTGTGTTCCCAGTTCAAACCCATGCCCACTTGGCCCATCCCTGTCCCTTATGGGGTCCATGTAATCAGCTCAAATGGGCTTCTTATGTGGGACTCATACTACAAAACTACATGGGACCTGCTGATTTCACCTAGCCAAAGCCCATTCCCACACAGTTCCCATGGAACCCCTAGTTAACCCATCTGGGCCCCACATGTCATTGCTAGCTGGGTCACTATCTGTGAAAAATATCAATCTTATTTATTGTTGTCTGTCCTCACTTGAGCCATTGAGAAAGCAATATCGAGCAGCAGCAAATGACTCAGAAAAAGTGTTAGGGCAAGTCATTTAAGCAGTGTGTGTCCCTTGCCTGGGACAAGAGCACGCGGTGGCTGCTCTTGAGGGAGCTGATTGCCCTCATTGCCAGCTGCTGCCGCTGCGTATACTCTGCCCCCTGGTAGACTTTCTTTGTGGAGGGTGTCTTCACTAGTGTTCCCCAAAGTGCTGGTCTTGCTTCCACTAAGAGAAAGCGGCAACTGCATTCGTGTGGATCTTTTTCTATCTCCTTCCTCACCCTCCGGATTGAGTGCCCCACGGAGGGGGCTCAACGCTCCACCTATCTTCCTCCAAGGAGGTTGATGTGGAGAGCATCAATAAGCCTCCTCCCCAATCCCCATAATATGAGAAAGTGCTGGAGGTAGTTACTTGTGCTTTAGCCAAGTTAAACATTGAATGGCCAACCAAGAAACATGCTAAGTTTGCAGGAGATGATAATCAGAATGGTAACACAGTTCTTTGTCTTAGAAACTAGGAGTTTGACAGAGGATCACAGACACACTGGAACTGAGGAGAACATAAAGGTAAGTACACAGGTGAGTATTTCACAATAGAAGTATTTCAAAGAGCAAGAATGAGACCAGCTTTGTATAAACAAGATCGGACGCTGACTGTGATGTGGTGGCTGTATTTGAGGTGCTTGTGATTAGGTTGGTAATGAATTTCAGGTGGCGGTGATCAGAACTCTGTGAAACTGAACGCTGTGATTGGGTTGGGATAGAGCCTGGCGTGTCTGTGACAATCAGAGGTGGGTAGAGTACTCAAAAACTGTACTCAAGTCTAATTAAAAAGACTTACAGAAATACTTACTCAAGTAAAAGTAAAATTAATATTCAGAATAGTTACTTTACTACACTAACTGAAAAACCTTTATTGCTTTTTTATAGTATTAAGCCTCAAATTACAATAATACATGGGATTGACCTATTTTTTAAGTAGAAAAAAAGAGAAAACATATGAATGGTATTGAAAGGTCCGTTATATTGTGTAGCGGATGTTGTGTGTTTAGCTTCTAGCAACGCTGAGGAAGAAACTTATAGTTTCTCTTTTTTGGGTTTTTAGACTTTTAGTTCTAATTTTATTTTAGGTTATACCTCGTTTTAATCTGATTCCATTTTTTAAGTTATTTATCTGATATTAAAGTTATGTATTTTAGTTACCTTAATTTAGATACTTGATCATTTGTATATCCGCTTTACTCTCCGTTCCCCGTTC
>JAUCMU010005970.1:0-24723 GCA_032275025.1 Enteromius treurensis | reverse complement strand
ATACAATGTTCAACAGAAAAAGAAACTAATTCAGATAAAAACGAGCTGAGAGTGAGCAAATGATAGATGTAGTGCAGAAGTATATAGTGTTTCACCTTTCAATACTGCTGTATACACCTACTCTTCCTGAAAAATACAAGCACTGTTTGTTTTATTCATATTATGCTTGTTTGTAAAGTGTATCTATTCCAATAACAAAGATAAAACAACAAAGATTTTATATTTGCTAATTTTGGCATAAATTTCTGTCCTCCTTTATTTTAGACTTTGTTACCTTGAAAGGCTCTGTTTTTATTAAAAAAAAAAAAAAAAAAAAGGCTAATTAGTTTGTCTGCACTGCTCAGACAACTTGCAAAATAGTAAAATCAATCATGACAAAATTCTGATATTTCTGGAAAAAAAAAAAATATATATATATATATATAATATTTTTTCCATATTACCCACCCCATGCAGTTCTTTTTATTTTTTATTGTGCTGGGCATAATAAAAGTTCAGGGTCATTATTTAACCATACTGAAGGACGAGAGCGAATCCAAGCACTGAGTTAAGAGAGGTTAAAATAATTTCCCCTCTGCAACCAACTCTCCCTGCAAGGCACGCCTTTACTGCCTGTCAAAAATATATTAGACCGTCCTTAGTGATGAAAGCCATCGGCAAACGGAGGAATTCCCATATATGGCACATCGTTTCAACCCACTGTGTTCGTTTTGTAACAGAAGGCAAGTACATGAATGCGGGAAAAATCCCTAATGCACATGAATACATTTCCTTGCCAACAAATTGGATACCAACCAGAAGTGAGACGCTCCAGCTATTTCAGACAATGCTGTTTTTCCCCTCCATAACCTACATATTCAAAAACCCTCTACCTTCCCTCCTCTATACAAAGCAGACAACACAAGATCACGCATAAGCTGACCCTCTACACAGCTGAAATACAGGCTTAATGCATTAAGTCACAACAAGCTGTGCATTACAGTTGTTTTACTGGTAACAGATGTTTTTAGGCAGTCTCGCCCAAAAATGAAAATTATGTCTTCATTTACTCACCCCTCAAGTAGTTACAAACCTGAATGAATTTCTTTTTTCTGCCGAACACAGAGGAAGATGTTTTGAAAAGTTTGTAACCAGGCTGTTTTGGGTCACTATTGACTTCCATAGTAGTAAAAAAATTAAAATAAAAAATTTGCAAGTCAATAGCGAACCAAACCAGCCTTAAAAATATCTTCCTTTGTGTTTGGCAGAAAAAAAGAAATTCAAACAGGTTTGGAACTACCTGAGTGTGAGTAAATGACAGAATTTTAGTTTAGTTAGAGTGAACTTTTCCTTTAGTGTTAAAATAATCTAAAAATAAAATGCTCAATTAATTTAACTTTGTATAACTATAAGCTGTTGATTAAGAAGTTCCTATCTCTGCAGTCTAAGATGCGCAATAACACTTTGACACACATCAAACAATTTCATGAAATATGAATAGATAACAGATTGCATTCAATTTATTCAAAGACTAAAGTCTTTGGCACAAGTGAGTACACAAACCACAATCATTTGTAAAAGCCCCTCAGATGCAATAATCAGAATGAGCCCATGTTTCGTTCTCGTAATCCACGTTTGGATTAAGGTTGGAATGCATATGGCGCGACCACTGGCTGGTGTCAAATAAAGGCAATGAAAAACGTGTGCGCGGTGGAGATGGATGTGACTCTTTGGAGACGTGTTGTGTTTCTACGATCTTTAGCCCCCAGTGAGACTATGAGGCTTTTACTCATTATCCCTCCACTTTGATTTCCTTCACTAGTCTTCCCCTGGCCTGGGCCAGGCCTGCCCCCTGTGGGAAGAGGTCAGTCTGAAATGTCGGTGGATGACATGTTACCACAGGGACTAAGATGAACAGATTTAAAAAACTAATGAGGATAGCTAACATTTCTGTCAGCTTGTCACTGGCCCTGCCAATGCGAGCATGAGATATAAAGCCCCCAGTGATTCAGCATGAAAAACATCTATCTGGAAAATAAAACACCACGAGAGACACGGCCTATTTATCGGTCATGAATACAGTGACCGCAAACAGACACGACAATGCAGATTTCCTGTGAAGTCCAACAATAAGACACCGGATATCCAGCTGTTTCGCATTCCCCCACCGAGGCAACACTTAACCTTGGGCTCGGAGGAGTTTCACTCTTTGGCTGAGCTTAAAATGTGATTCACAGTTGTGACTGCCCATACAAATGCAGTGGTTCCCTGGCTGTGGCATTGTAAACCCGGCAGCCTTATTGTATGTGTCCCGCACTATAAAGGGGAAGTGTGACTCCTGTCTGACATTCACAAACAAATATTAAGCTTGGATCTTGCTTGGATCATGCAGTGAAGACACAGGGATTTCAGTTGCAATCCCACATAAATAGTAATGATGCTGACTATCGATTCAAATGTATACAGTGTTTACATCAGCTTCCACGCTGGAATCAGAATGGAAAGTTTCTCCCTTTCAAGTGTGTACTAACTATTAACGGAAGTGACAGCTTCCATTTTTCTGGTTTTGTGGGTGGCATAAGGCACTTTTAATTAGCGATTTATAAAGCTACAGATATCGAAACTGGTCTAGTATCTGGTATTATTAGGATTTTTCAGGGGGCGCGGCTCGTCAATAGGGGAACTGACAGGCATCTAATGATCTTACAAATAAGGCTAAATATTCAAAAACTTCAGCTGCACAGAGCTATCGTAGTTCTCACAGTATCTACAGATTACGCATAATAATGGAAACGTTGCTCACAGCAAGTGATTTGAAGTCTGACAGTAATTGTCTTGTAATCTGTTGAAGGCGGCGAATTTGTTACAAAAGCAATGCTTTGATGGGGATGAATTTGGAGATGCAACTTCTCTGCAGCATGTTCAAGCGTGCTGCTAGCATACTAAAACCCTCTCGAAAAAGCAGTCTCCCCTTTCAAGCACAGCACCCTAAAATACGAAAGCTAAAGAAAAAAAACAAAACATTAGATAAACTCAGTGGTCGACCACCACTATCGGTTAGGCTGTCTATCCTGACTCATCTCTACATTTAATTTAGTCTGGCAAAACAACCTCACATTCTGGTTCATGTCAGTGCTAAAAAACAACAACAAAAGCAAGTCAGAAACAGAATGATTCTGATCCCAAATTGATTTCGTGTACTGTGCATTTTAACACAGACTTCTACCATACATCCCCTAAAGAATCCCTTAAAGAGCTTATCTGATTATTCATGAAAAATCTCAACGAATGTCTTAATCAAAGACAACAAACCTACAATCACCAATCGTGTGCTTTCTTCGAGATGCCATGTTAAACAAAAGAATAGCAAGTCTGGAAGAGTACAAATAATGTTCGATCATTTGTTTTGAAACAATTCCAGAATTTTAAAATCTGCAACAGACGAGGGACAGTAATTGGCACTTTATGGAGCAGAAAACAGGTGCCTACCTCAATCAGTTTGTTGGCGTGCTCACGGAAAACTTGGGCATATTCCTTCACCTCCTTTTCATTACCATTCTTGGCAGCCTCGATCAATACCAGCAGTGGAACATTGGTCTCCAGAAAAGAGTCCGACACGTGGTCCATCACAGCCTTCCGCAGCTGAAATGATGAATACACAAACACACAAATCCTTAGCTGGTGTTTGATCACACGGAGCACCTGGCTTTGGTATATTCATTTTTAATACGCAATGTAAACAACATACATCTAAAGAGAGACAGTCATGATATGTCTTTAAGAACGTAAAATGTTCACAATCAAAATGAATGTGATTCTGTGCACTGAACAGACCTGTCTGCGCAGGTCACGGGTCTTCTTAGTCATTCTGTCGATGGCAGTGTTCAGGGCATCGCTCTTCTCTTTATGTCCAGCCTGTGATGAAAACAAACAGGGGGAGAATATACTTAGTCTCGTTTAAACTTGTTATAGTTCAGCTCACTGAAGAAAAAAGAAAAAAAGAAAACCAACAGGTGGGAGTTAAAGCTGAGGACTGATAGGACAAGACAAACTTATAAGATATGATGCTTTTTTTTTTTTTCACAGAGGAAGAAAAAAGCAAAACAGCATGAGTCACTTGGATGGTTATAACCCCCTGTGGCAAGCATTTCATTTCATTCTTGAAAACTTTGTAGGGGTTTAGGTTCTCCCCCGCCCTTTGGCATTCATTGTTTCATATGACTAACGTGACTTGTGGCGCCCACCCACATTCTTTCACCGATAAATTTTTCAGCTCAAAAATCCAGAGTTTTTGTCTGTCACTTTCTTGAGCTGGGCTTAAACAGTCCGTGAAATAATTCATGACACAAATAGCTCTCCTGCAGTGCAAGAACAATAAAAAAAAAAAAAAGCAACAAGACAGGATGTAGGGCAAAGGCACATGTGAAGATTAGTTAAAATGCGACAAATTCTTTTGAACTGGTGTCCGATTCTTCTATTCCCAACCTTCAAGGATTAAATTGTGAGCAAAACATTTACATCTTAAATTAAAACCCATTACGTGATGGGTCAGACAGCTTTTAACAATACACCAAGTTCAGAGGAAGGTAGGCAGGAGGAGTTAAGCCTGGTCAAGCAGAGTTCACATGTTAGCCAACACAATGATTGTCGGAGATAAATCTGAGCACATCATCACACATCACAAGGTCTTCACTTGCTCAGTGCTTCAAGTCAGGTTGGCTAGCGCTGGGAAAGCAGATCTCTCTCACAAAGGCCCAGACAAATTGTTCATGTGCACTGGGTAGGTAAATCTCCAGCACTGGGAAAGGCCAGGGGGGAAGGCCGTCACAGGGGCACAAGCAGCAAAAGCGCGACAGTCAATGAAACATGGCAGTGGCACTGGCAGTTTGACCCCCATACAACCTCACCCCCATTGGATGGTATACGGTAGGAGGCAAGTGAATGCCATCGGCCTTAATCCCCTACTGATTATGTGCCAGTCGGATGAAAGCACTTGAGAACAGCCTAGGCTCTCCAGCGTAATAATGGTGAGGGACTGTCAATTCTAAAACAGATGGGTTGCTCACTGAGTTGAACAAAAGTTACCTAGATTAGCACAAATGGTACATTCATCCAGAGCGTAAGAAAGAAAGCTCGACGGATATTACCAATATGATCGCATGTTCCCCCGGAGGGTAAAATGGCTTGGATCACTCAATATTGATTTTGCTCCAAGCAGCTCCACTTAATTGGGCAGTCATTTGATTCCTCACACTAGTTTACGTGGTGTTTTCACACATATAGTTAATGATGGTCAGGTAGAGCTGTGCTTGCAGCATGAACAAATCTCCCCACAGACTGGTGGAAGGAAAAAATAAATAAAAAGGTTTTAAACAGTCCTCCTCAGCAGAGACTTCCCTTGAGGGCAGATTACACACCAGTGAAAAAAGCACCTGTAAAAAAGTAATATGACCTATGGAGAAAAATGACAAACAAATAAATCATTCGTACACAAAATGGCCCGGGTCATTTTAGAAAGTGACCACCCCAAAAAAAGAAACACAGATGTTCAAATTAAGCACAGTAGGTACAATGGCACGAAAGCAATTCTAGCACAAGCTACAGTCACAATGTTCACAGAAAAAATTAAATAAATAAAACTAAAACACAGAAAATAATAGCAAGGACGTGCCAAACTATACACTTGAAAAATCTAAACAGTGACTTGAAAGATTTGTATCATGAAGTAAAAATCATAATAGGTTTTAGAGTGACTTCACATTTAGATATATATGTATAATAACAACAGACCAATAACAACAGACCAACAATTACACATAATAACAGGAATAATTTTTCACAGCAGGTGATCTGACATCTAGCAATAATTGTCTTGAAATGTACTGAAAGGAGCGAATGTTTTACAAAAGCAGTGCTGCGTCATAAAAGGGTTGATTTCAGAAAATCTCTTAATGTCTCGAATTATAATCTGTGAACAAACATTTTTTTCATTAATCAAAATGTTTATTATAAATTAGAATGAGAGATAAAAACATACAAACACATAATATTAGAAATATTAAATACAAACAAATGAAAAATGTAAAAAAAAAAATAATTATTATAATAATAAAAAAAGAAAGAATAAATCTGGAATCAAAACCATCCATTTCCATAAAAAAAAAAAAAAATGGTTTTGATTTTCTAATACATATCCCTTTGCATGTTTGGCCAGTAAGCTTTATAGGTGGTCCTCCAACATGTCAGACTCTATTCTATTAAAAAAGGAATAGTATAATTTATTTTCCACTACATTCAGCAAACGCATATGAATAAAAAATTAACCATAAGGATAGAGGAGCAGATAAAAATGCAGATAACAGCTACATGTTTAGTAAAACCTCCTGTCCGGCTGTGTTAAGTCTAGAATTCAGACTCTGTCCCCAGCACCGAAGATCGACAGGAGTATAAAAGGTCTCTGTGACGCCGGTTTGCTTCTGACGCGTTTCGTGTTGAAAAACCTGAACAAGCGAAAAGGAAAGAGAATGAAAGGAAAAATCTGACCCGCAAGTCATCATATATCAAATTAAATATAAGCTTCCTGTTCCAACTTAATCATATTGTTAATTCATTCATCAATGGTAAAACCAAAACTATTTAAAATGACCCAATGTGTGTATTAATGTAGTACTACAAAGAAATCACACAGCTTCATCACAAATGTGTGTGTGAATATATTCACACATATACATAGATATATATAATATATACACACACACATACATATTAGGGGTGTAACGGTTCACAAAAATCACGGTTCGGTTCGATACGATACAGTGGTGTCATTTTTATTTATTAAAACTAACATAAAAGTATGATCTTGTTTTTTTGTTTTCTTTTACTTTGAACAACAATGGAGCTATACTTCACATATCTTCTGGGGTTTTCTCTTAGCAGCAAATAAAACAAAACCTCCTTTATAACTAAAACCAAATGCTCCTTATAAAAAATGAAATGTAATATTTTAGTAGTTATAAACTAATAGAAAGAAAAAAGCATTTTTTTAGGTTCAGAAAGTTGAGTGTGTCCACATTTTCTTCAGACAGTAGTGATGGGAAGTTCGGATCATCTTACAGACTCGTTCATTTGAGTCTCGTTCAGCAGAATGAACTAATGTTTTTTTTGAGTCGTTCTGTTCATTTTAATAAAAGTGTAAGAAAAATGTCATGTTTTTTCCCTAACACATCTACTACGTACGCACACGCTGATCACACTACAAACAACGCATTACTGTAATGCTATAAGAAATGAAAAGAGATTAATTGTTTACCTGGGTCTTCAGTCTATGATTAGCTCACATCTCTTATCTGAAAAGTTTTTTTGGGTTGTTTGTTCATAACGGGACAGCCCCATAAGCCTATCAAATGCAGTGAGAGCAAAAAAGAGAATTCATTAGGTCATCTATCGAGTCTTTTGTTCTTTTGGGTAATGGGGCTATCACGTTATGAACGACCGACTCAAACCCAAACACTTGAAACAGGTGAATTAATTCCAGTAAGAACTTTGCGCAATGCGAATGCACGACTAAACGAATCAGTCTCCGAGATGACTCGTTCTTCCTAAGTCACATTTAAGGTTTGTTAAAAATGAACGAATCGTTCAAAAACAACCCATCACTATCAGACAGCATAGATTGTGTCTTCAACACATGGGCTGCTGTTGTGCTTCAGCTAAAGGAGGTCAAAATCTTTCTGTTCTTTGCTAGGAGTGCTAGGAGGGCTCAATGACATTCAGCATTTTCTTAAATCCCGCATTAAAATCCCCAGTAATAAATGAACCGATCGCTGTTACCGATCAATTGTTTTGCCCTGTTTGAATCTGTAGAAAATGCCTGCCTGAATGCCGCGGGGATAGTTTGTGATGCGCATGTTTCTAGTTCTCGTCTGTTTGGGGGTGGGAGGGGCAGTCAGTACGTAGCCTGTCCCGTCGTTTGGGCTGCCTTGTTGAGCGTAGCACTGGAAACATACGTTACACACTTTATTATCTTTTTTTTTTTTAATATATAAAAAGTATTAGTCGAATCGTTTGTAATTCGAACCAAACCAAAAAACCTTGTACCAAATGGTTCTATACGATTATGCATATTGTTACACTGCTAATATATATGTGTATGTATGTGTATGTATATGTGTATATATTATATTATATTAAATTATATTATATTATATGTGTGTGTGTATGAATGTATATTTATTTATTCATGCACGCACACACATATACTGTTTGCTTTTGTGAATTATGGGGACTCTCCATAGGCATAATTGTGTTTATACTGTACAAACTGTATGTGCTATTGCCCTACACTGACCCTACACCTAAACCTACCCCCTTAAAGGAAACGGTGTGCATTTTTAGATTTAAAAATAAAAAAATAAACAACACCATTTAGTATGTTTAAGCCTTTTGAATTACAGGGACGTTGAAAATATCCTCCTAAAATCACTTTCATATTGTAATGCCCAAGTCATACCCATGTCATTATACAAATTTGTGTCATTAGTACATTAACACACTTTAGGTCATTTTAAATGGTCTTTCTATTGATAAACGAATTTATGTATGTGTGTGTGTATTTATGTATATGTATAATATGTGCAAAATATAGAACCTGACCAGACAGGAAGCAGACGAGGAGACTTGAAGTAATTGTTAATTTCGGCTGTGAACTGCCGCAACACGTTGCAGTTATCAATATTCTGACTGTGACGAACCAGAGGAAAAAAGTAAGGGAGGGGGAGGGTGCGTTGAATCAGACGCCAAAGCACTGTGCAAGTGTGCAAGGCGGAAAGTGAGCGAGCCAGGGAATGAACCAAAGCGCGCATGAGAGAGAGAGAGAGAGAGAGAGAGAGAGAGAGAGAGAAACTGCACTGATGATCGACGCCAGCCTGCCACCACTCTGTAGCAGTGAGTGGCTGCAACAAAAGCACAGAATAACATCTCCGCTCCTCTCCTCTGCTTTTCCCTCACTGCATCTCCTTTTCCTCGGTGCCGAGAACTCCCCACAACACAGCAGAGCCACACGGAACTGCTGTCGCAAGTGAAGACTCTGCCTGCCATCAACAAGTTTGGGATGAAGGACCTCGAGCAATGCAAGAGGAATGCGTGATCTTCAATTAACCAATTGAGCTGACATCATTGCGGTGGAAAAGGAAAGAGGCAGCTAAGGGACAGAGGAATCTGCTCAGCGGTGCTGCTTTGGATGCAAACCATCAACTTCAAATTTAAGGATTCTTGGAAGGCTAATAATGCTGGTCTTTTCTTAATCTGGGAATTGAATACCAGAACTGACAAAAGGACAGACTGGTTAAGAAGAGGAAAAAAACTGCATCCCAGGACATGGAATTCTTGAATTTGTTTCAACTGGGGGGGCTCAGCACTTCTTTATTTCTGAAGAGCTTGATTCCTTTTGTATTTACCCAAAAGGTTTTTTTCCCTTTGGATTTCTCTTCCCTCTGGCTGCTCCAAAAGTCTGCGGAAAAAGACATTTGAATGCAGCCTCCGATGTACACAAAAGAATGGGTAAGTTAGCCCTTTTATTCAGAGTCTGGACCTGAATAGGCAATGTAGTGAATAGGAGGGGAACAGTGCCTGGCAGGGTCTCTAGAAATATCTATATATACGCTTGCCATTTTTGTATATTTAGACTTGTAATATTTAACTAGCCGTAATTTGCAGCAGGAATGGGGGGGGGTATAGATGACGACCATCAGATGAGTCCAAATTTTTTAACATACAAATTGGGATGATGGAGAAAGAAAAAAAACAAACAAAAAAAAAACTATTAACTACATACCAGAAAAAAAGGGGGGAAAAAAGAAATCTGGGATTAAAAAAACGAATCCTGTAGCTTAAACGTATGGCTGAATAATGTATGCATTAAAATGAATCAGTAAACATAACTATCAGTGCAAGTCATTGAACATTCCCCTTAAAAATTGTTAAATATTCTTGGATCAACAAGCAGATCGCTTTGACTATGTTAACAAATAAAGAGAGAGTGTGCATGATAATGGAAAAAAAATGTTTCTGTGTACTGCAGAGATTAGATTTCCCTCCTCCCGGTTTATTTTCTTATCTTTAAACCCACCCAGGTTTCCATTCAAGGTGGCCATTGGTGGGACAAGCACCAGCGGCACTTTGTGTGATCAGCATGCTACTGTGCCTTCCTCCGGTGTCATGCACAACCTGCCCCCAGAAATGCCGATGTGAAGACCTGCAGTTTTACTGCGACACGCAGGGGCTCCTGGCGCCCCCAGACGGTGTGGATAAAGGGGCCCTTGGACTTTCGCTCAGACACAACAGCATCAGCGAGCTCAGCTCAGACCAGTTCTTTGGCTTCACCCAGCTCACTTGGCTTCACCTGGACCACAACCAAATAACCACCGTGCATGAGGATGCCTTCCAGGGGCTGTACAAGCTCAAGGACCTTAACTTGAGCTCAAACCGCATCACCAAGCTGCCAAACACAACCTTCATCCACCTCATCAACCTGCAGATCTTGGATCTCTCCTTCAACCAGATGACAGCTCTGGAGCCTGAGCTCTTTCACGGGCTCCGGAAGCTCCAGATCCTACACCTGCGGTCAAACTCGCTGCGCACGACGCCCGTGCGGGCCTTCTGGGACTGCCGGAGCCTGGAATACCTTGGCCTGAGCAACAACCGGCTCCGTAGCCTGGCCCGGAATGGCTTCGCCGGGTTAATTAAGCTGCGGGAACTCCATTTGGAACACAATCACTTGACCAAGATTAACTTGGCGCACTTTCCTCGTCTGGTTGCCCTCCAGTTCCTTTATCTTCAGTGGAACAAGATCAACAATTTAACATGCACCATGGAATGGAAATGGACAACCCTGGAGAAACTGGACCTCACTGGGAATGAGATATGTGTACTCACCCCCGATGTGTTTGAGACTTTGCCCAACCTTAAGATCTTACTGCTGGATAACAACAAACTGACCAGCCTCGACAGCCAAACCATGGATATGTGGAAGTCCCTAAATGCGATTGGGCTGTCGAGCAACCTATGGGAATGTACTAAACGGATCTGCAATTTGGCCACTTGGCTGAGCACCTTTAAGGGTCGATGGGAGCATTCTATCCTCTGTCACAGTCCTGAGTACGCACAGGGCGAGGAAATACTGGATGCAGTTTACGGATTCCAACTTTGCCAAAATTTCTCGGCCCCGGTCGTACTGACCAGTACCAGCACGGAGGCCATGCTCCCCGAGATAACAAGCTCCCTGTTCGGAAATATGCAGACCCCTACGCAAGACTTCTATGCAGAGGATTTTGGGAGCTTTACGATTGTCACCACTACTACCACCACAACCCAACCCCCACGCACTGCCCTCGCTACTACCATGACGGTGGAGGGGGCAGACGTTACAGAGGACTACTCTGCGATGGACAACACAGTGCTGACCCAGAGAGTCATCATTGGCACCATGGCTCTGTTGTTTTCCTTCTTTCTCATCATTTTTGTAGTGTACATATCACGAAAATGCTGCCCTCCCACTCTGAGGCGGATCCGCCATTGCTCGGCCATTCAGAACCGGCGACAGATGAGGACCCAGCAGAGGCAGCCAATGGCGGACCTGGCCACACAGGTGCCCTATAACGAGTACGAGCCCAGTCACGAGGAGGGTGCACTTGTGATCATCAATGGCTACGGGCAGTGCAAATGTCAGCAACTGCCTTACAAAGAGTGTGAAGTATAAACTCTATTTATTCCTGCAGTTTCTGGGTTTAACCATTTGTCCATTTCAAAAGATACAGGGTTTGCTTTTGGACTTTTTTCCCCCTTTTCAGTTTGTATGAAGGAGAATTTCTTTGAAAACGTTGGCTTTGGAAATCTGTGAAAGTTTGAGATGACTGGGATGAATTTGAAAGGAGGAAATATAGAAAAATCCACAAGTTTATTTTTGTAATACAAATGCAAAGGTTCATATCTAGCTGGGGCAATCAATCTCAGCAGAGGAAGGCTGGATGTGTCACCGCATCACCAGTTTGTGTACTATGTATTCTGCAGCACAGAGGAGATGAGAAATCTATAGCCAAACCGCCTGGAACCATGTGCTCCAGAAAACAGTTTATAAAATGACATATCTTCTGATAAATGATCATATTTTATTTCATGGAAAAATAAATAGTGTTACATATGCTGAACAGTGCAAATTTAAAACAAATAAAAAAATAAAAACTTTTGGTGCACGTTAGCAACACTATAGATCTCACTCACATATTCACTTTTGGGGAGAGGAAACCGCAAAAAAAAAAAAAAACACCATCAGAACGACACAAAGCATATTTTTTTAAACTCACATTTTCTAAATTGAAAGCAAGTACTGCTACAGATAAACATAATGAAATTTAGTTTTGAACAGGGAATTCACCCCACTTAACATTATTTGGCTTCCTCGTGTGTCAGAAATGATCGTTACACTTTGACCAAGTCTTAAATCTGAACTAATGAGAACACTTAACTGCCTTCCCGTTTCTGCATTTGGTAAAATTCAATAAACTCTGTCCGCTTCCTTGAAATCTTAAAGCCTAGCACTTTGTGTGGAAAGGTTAATGTCCAATTTGGCTCTGCACTGGTTCTAACAAAATGTCCGACAAAGCTCCCTATTTTACAACTTCAGCAGGGATTTACTATATGTTAAACAGAGGCAATTGCTCAATTATCATTGTACATATATTCTTACATAAGATGGCTCCAAACACTGACATCCTCACTGTGATAGAACAATGCTGCTTAGATCACTGCATCATTAATTAATGGTAGAGCCCATCAAAAACGATGAAGCAAACACCAGTGAGAACAACTTCCTAGGGAGAGAGGAAGAGATAGAAAAAGAAGGCAAGCAGAGGACACTGACAATTGCCTCCTAAAAATACATGCGTACGCTTGCCATCGCACTGTTCGAATGCAGCAAAGAGCATAACCATACCTGACAGCTTCAACATTGAGTCAATTAAGACCTGGGAAATGAATCTAATATTCGGTCACCCAAAACCTCTGCCCTGCAAGTTTCAGCTGCCTCAGCCGGTACTTAAATAAAAAAATTAAAAAAAAGTTATTTCATAGCCTTGCTCCTTTCAGCCCATAAAGACAAAAAAGGTCCTTTTTTTGTCTGTGCAAGAAATATCTAGAGGTTCATACCAAGGACACTAAAGAAACAGAAAGATAGAAAAAAGCTGAACTAAAGCATAGCGCAGCACTCAGGAGAGCATGCAGAAGACGGCGGGAGGCTGGGTCAGGAGACATTTGTATGCAGCACTGAGAGGACAGACATTAGCATCAAACTAAAGAAGCCGCTGCTGCAGTAGCTCTTTGTGTTGCAATCAGGAGCTGGGGGCAGGGATGCACAAGGGGGTACAGGGAACACAAACACTGGTTAGCATCTAATTGAAGTCAATGAGCATCTTAGGAGCGACCGAGTGAGGCTAAATCAGGGTAAAGAAACCATTACCTGCATGAAAAAAGCAGTGATTGATAAAGCCAGGGAAAAAGCTGGAAAGCTCTGAACGCCACCCTGGTTATGTTGCAATAAGCTTAACCATTGCTTAAAATAAAAAAAAAAAAAATAATAATAATAATAATAAATCATATCCAGACAGAGGTTTTCGGTGAAAACTCAAAATATTAGAGAAACTGGCATCTATAATCAAAGCCCATTTTTTGGTCACCTTCCTAATAGTAAAATAACAAATAAAAAAAATCTTGAGTAGTCACCATATGCTGAAATTAAGCATGCCTGAAGAGACTGATTGAAACCGTCCTCTAGAGGGTGCTGTGAAATATCATGTGAGAAATGGCTGCTAAAATTCTTTCACCAACTACAACCCTGTAAAAAACAATTTTAGGTCTGTGTAGCTGATCTTTTCTGTGCAGCCAGGGGTGTAGCTGGGAAATAACATTCCAAAAAGCATTTTTTAAATGCTGTCGGACTGAACGAGAAAAAACTGCAGCTAACATTTTTCTGAGCCAAGAACCTTTACCAACAGTATTGCTTTGTTTTAAATTAGAAAAGCTGATCTTTGCTTTCTACATTCCTCAAAAACACCTAGCATGATTAAAGACAACGTGAACATCAGCCCCCCTCCCCCCCCCCAAAAAAAAGAAAAGAAAAAAGTCTGATCTGATAGTTTAGACATATACGATGGGAAAGAACAACTTTCTTAGGAAATACTGATAAACACTGTAATCTGTTTATTCTATCAGCTTATAAGCAAATCAGAAAAACCACTGAACACGAATCCATTTGCACTCCTGTAAACTGTTTTTTGGGGGGAATGTTATCTTGCCATATGCTGAAGTTCTGCTGCTCACTCTGTCCAAAAAGCCCCTTTCAAATCACACCCAAAAACTTCTCTGTGCAAAAATGAATGCTTCTAACCCTCCTCTCCTCAAAACCCCGCTTTTTCCTTTTGTATTGTAAAATGTACTATTTCATATCTGTATAGTGGGTAAAGATGTGGCCAACTGAAAAGATCTTTTTTTTTTCCTTAAGACGTATATTTTTAAATAAAAATGTTACAATTTATAAACGTTTTGGTCTAATATGCTCTTTAGGTACCCGAGGTCTTACTCGCCTGTATGCTTGCCTTCCTTTTGAATATCTTCTACACAAAGGATTGTAGAAACTCTATCATGCATCAAACGTGCTGAATACAGAGATGGCTGAAAGGCTTTTAAGGATGGTGCACTCAGGGTATTTGGTCTGGGCTTCAGGCAAGGTGCCCTTCTGAAGTAAATGGCTTCTGATATCATTAACATTATCATAACCCGGCACTCACCTGCCCTTCTAAACCGAGATAACAACCTGCCTGAATGACTGGCATCAAACGCAACAGCACGATTGAGATTCCGCTCTAGCCCACGGCAGAATAGTGTTCAAATCAGCTTAAAAATGCTATTATAAACACAAAATGATTGACGGTGGATGGAAACGATTATCAAGCCCACTGATTCTTGATTTAAATACGATGTAAATAGTGGTAGGTTGGTGGACGGTGGCAGAAAAGCGGTACAAAAACGTTTTGTAGGAGAATTACATTTGACCATTACTTCTCTCACAAGTGATGTATCTATACCTATGTCTATAAATCTGTAAGTCTGGACAGGTTTTTCCATCTCCATTCCTCTGAGGATTTTGGTGAGCAGAGAAAGTAAAACGGTGCTGATGCATGACATCACCAGTTGGACTGAGGTCTCAGATGCTCTAGAAATACACTTCCAAAAATGAATTAAATGAAAAGAAAAGTTAGTCACTCTGAACCCACATTGCGGATTTTGATCTAAAACTGTATTATTTCTGAGAAAATAATTCAGTAAAATCTGAGGTTTGGCCAAGAGGAGAAAGAACCATACAAGAAACTGCTAAAATTAATTGCTAAATATAAATATTTAAAAAAATTTATTAATAGTTTATTAACTTAATAAGACACCTATGTGTGACCACTACACCTATACACACATACATTTATACATATGTGTGTGTGTATAATATAATAATTATATTATAATTATATATCATCTACAATATAATGAATGAATGAATACATATACATATATACATATACATATATATTATATATATATTTATATAATAAAATAAATACTGGTATATCATAAAGCCTAAAGTGAAACCAGTGAGTTACTTAATAAGACAGCAGCTGCAGCCTCTGTGGAGGTTTCAAAAGTGTGAGGGTGGCAGCAAGCATATGCCACAACAGCTACCCGTCGGTGTTATATACTGTGCACTGCACAAGCACTGCAGGGCTAGCTGGGAAAAATAAATAAATTTCCAGTGCAGAATGAAGGGGACCAAAAACATAAATAATACCGCGACTGTTACTGTATGCCTAACCTTGGGAGTCCAATACATCAGGCACAGCGAATATCAGCTTTTATGTAGCCATTTTTAATGCTTTTTCTATAAATAATACATTCATATATCCAAGACACTTGAACAACAATGATATTGCGTGTGTTATGCGACATTGCTGTCTCACAGTTTTTATCTCTTTTGTAAATCTCAACGCCTTGTAACCCAGATGATACAATTGATTTGAATGATTTTACTGCAGGCGTAAGCTAAGTGATTGGTCGACTCCCTCTGGGCAGCTGCTGACCACTGGTTCACTGATCCTGTGCCTATAGGCATTTCCTACAGAGAAAAAGGAAAGTTGTTAGGGAGCGGGAGGGGAGGCAGGATGGCTGAAGCTGAACATGATTTATAGAGGACAGCCATTTCTTGGCCAGTCGGAGTGTGTGAGAGAAAAGGCTTTGTGACTACAGAGGCTTCAGATGCAGCGGCTTTCTAAGACTTTTCACTCACTGGGAAAGGAAGCTATTAACTCCAAAGGTCACTTTTTAATTTGGTTGCGGCCCTATGTGGCAGAGGTCTGTCCCCGTCTAAGGAAATGAAAACAGAAGTTATTTAACTTGAGATTTAAGTACACCATAAAGTGAGAGGATATTGTGCGTCTCAACTTTGCGCTCAACTGTACACCATGTTCCCAATTACGAAGGCTCGCTTAAACCCTGAAGGAAGTCACTGAGCACACACACAAAAGGAAAGGCAACTCTGAGACCAGATGAAAACAGGCTAATACTTTTAGAGGATTTCTAATTGTACGTCGGCAGTCACTCCAAACGTTAATTTGCTGCCTGTGTTTTTGAGCCTACAAAAAGGGGTCTTTTTCTCTTGGCATCATTTCCTTAGAGCTCAAGGCTCTCAGGGACCACAGAGGATGAATGGACACCTCTCTTCAAAACAAGACTCTCAAAATGAACTATATTAAAGCAAAGGGCCGAAGCTCCATTAGCCACCAAGGGTAGTCATCCCTCATCCACTCCCTGATCAAAGCGGTCAACAAAAAGGAAACGATAGCAAGAGGCGCAATGTGGCTCAATGAACCAGCTACTGAAAATAAAAGCATTTTTTCGTTAGATTCGGCTGAAGTGCTTCTGCCTTTGGACTTCAAGATGATACCAAATGTTGTAGTGCTAATTACTAGCTGTGCATGTCAACAACAACAACCTCTATTCTGCAAAGGCAAAAAGATAAGTCACATGCAGGGTTTCTTTTTTTTTTTTTTTTTTTCACCACATCCAGTCATATGCAATCATGCTGTGATGCTATATCAGCTCATTCCTTGGTTTAAAAAAAAAGACCTAAGAATGTGTGTTTTAGTAATGAATGACTTTTAAATGTAATGTTTAGCGCTGTAGTTTATGATGATGCAATGCACGGCAACAGATGCTAAAAAGATAACCGAGTTTGAGTTTAAAAAGCATTTAAATGTACTTAAAAGCACCAGAAAGAAAAAAAAGAACCAGTCATCACATTTGATTTCTACATTGTTAATGATGATGACAGTCACTAGATGTGGACACGCAGGATTTAAATGACAAAACGCTCCATTTATCTCTCGCATGGTTGCCAAGGAAACAGTGTTCAGCCAAACCGAATTCGCGTTCATTACCATCTAGGGTGTGACGAACAAAGACATTCATTATCCTTGTTCTGACCAGAAGTAACTTTATGCAGCCCTATTCATGAGAATGTCTGACACATCTAAGCATCAAAGGGAAGTAATACCAGTTATCAAGGTGCATGCAGAGCTAATCCACAGCAGCAGGTTAAGAAAAGGACCCCTAATAACCCTGACATACCTGTTCCTTGACTTGTCAATAGAAGTGCCCTTCATGCTACAAGGCTTGGTAACAAAAACAGTCATGTAACTGAACAGAAGCATTTTCTCACTTAACATACTACACCATCAGAACTAGTTAACTAACTATGAGTGGGGCGGCACAGAGAGCCTGCCACCGCCTCCCACTAGGCCTTCATAATCAAATATGATGCAAGCGTGCTATAAATACTCCTATCTGGATTCCATCACGGTTGCCCATTATTTCCCAGTGCCACAGGTGAAACATCTGCATCGCACTCATCATTGACTCGCTGAATATAGTCAAGAGACCATGTGCACAATTTAAAGAGAACCAATTATAGCCTCAAACCTCTTGAAGAGGTGCTCTTGAAAAGCAATCAGATGTATCGAAAGGCAAATTACATTGAGATCGTAGAGTTAAGACCAGCCAGATGCTCCGACTATACCCCATTTCTCCCAGTACCACTCCGTGCCTTTTCGCTCAAAAACAAACCTTTTCAACCAGGCCAAAACCAATACAGCAACCGAGAAGTGCTGCAACATACAGACTTCAAAGACTCAAGAGCTGCATATATTTGAAGAATTTATTATGAGCTTCCAATTAATCTTGAAAATGCTTACCAAGGAGGACGCATCGATCTGGACTCTCGTCAGCAAATACCTTTAAAACATTTACTGCTTTCCACATTTTAAAGGTTTCTCCTCCTTGGAACCCAAAAACACATTTTGGACCAGACCAGACAAAATCAATTAGGCTCAGTCAGAAACCCATAACAAGGAGATATACAAGTGGAGAGAACTGCCTTGAGAGAGTCCAGCCAAACTAGTTTCCAATTCTGTCATCATATATAGTTTCAAGGCGAAGAGAAGCTTCAATTCTATTCTTAAAAAAAAAAATAATGACTAAATGCCATCTTAGAGTAAACATCATTTTACTTTCTGAATGTGAAATTACTACATTTAAAGGGGTTTGTACATGTTTGGAACTACTTGAGGTTGAGTAAATGACAATTTTAATTTTTGGGTGAACCTTCCCTTTAATTTCCCCTTTAAACTCAACTGAATAAACTTACAGAACTGCAGTTTATTTAGAAACATGACTTTTCCGACAGTGACATGTCACTAGAGACAGCTCTGTACATTATGTATATGAGTGTGACCTTTTCATTTCATACGTCTACCTATCGCCGACAAGGAACAACAGTGTGGCCGCTGAAACGTCACAGCTCTAATAAAGATACCTGCAACATGTACCAGAAGAGGTGCGTGACACCCATCCCCCAGTATTCCAGGGAGAGGTCTGCAAAACCGGACAGCATGTAGTTACTAAACCTCAACTCAGGATTGAGGGGCAGA
Organism: Enteromius treurensis; assembly: GCA_032275025.1. Taxonomy (NCBI): domain Eukaryota; kingdom Metazoa; phylum Chordata; class Actinopteri; order Cypriniformes; family Cyprinidae; genus Enteromius; species Enteromius treurensis. The sequence continues at coordinate 5,665 of JAUCMU010005970.1, read as the reverse complement.
GAATGGGGCATGTCAAGCTTTGCAGCGTTCATCTGTCTTCACAGAGCAATCAGCTGTGGCATCCAGTCGCTGTTGGCAAATCGTACAGAGCGGTTAATAAACATGGCATGCTATCTGTCTTCATACTGTCAACTTTAGGCTGAAGCCTGCCGTGAGACCGATTCCAAGGTGGGTTATTGAACCTCGAGGGTTTGAATACCAATGCTCTTGTTCATGGTGGGGATCTTTTCTCGTCCTTCGTACTGTCTGCTCTGATGATATATAAAAAAAAAAACTGTGTCGCCAGCAAAAGGTGACGAGATCTTTTGATTAAGAACGTTCAACACAAATTTATGCAACCGACCATGCACCCAAATTACCCGGGGGAATGATCCTTGGCCACTTTGAATACAAGCCCATACGTCAAACTATCAGAGCATATCTTTGACACAGCGGCACCTTTGCAAGAGTTTTTAGTGTATCCCAGACGACAATGAGAGAAGACATGAGCGCGAGTTAATGCCTCAATCATTATTAAATCTGACAGGGAGAAAGTTCTGCTGTGCAAGGTGAAATCTAATTTCTTAAAATGTTCACCTCCTGCCCTTTCAATTTTTAATTCATTAATATTCATGCTACGACTGCTCCTTAGAGCCCATTCTGACAAAAAAAAACCCCACTGAAAGCCTAACATCTCTCCACAGATTTAAGGAATTGCACACCAAAGGGGAAGTACCTGAAACAATTTACCAATAATGCACAAATCTATTTTCATGCACTAAGCACTAAGACATGGCTAAGACTAAGACTAGCGCGGTTAATTTTCAGGCTCATTTTAGAAAGATATCATCAACGATACTGTTAAACCTCTTAATAACACAGACCTTGTGCTGAACTCAATATAAAATGATCGCCCTTGAAAACAAGCCACACATCACGATACGTCTGAAACACACTCTAGACGCACAAGTACCAACACAGGCTATTAACTTTTAATATGCCATTTGCAAAACAATCCTACAAAGTCAACGGTTTCAAATGTCTCATAAAACAAGCAGCTTACAAGATTTTTTATCTGAATAAACGACAAGAGCTTGAGCATGTGTCTATATAACACATGAGCTAAATGGACATGTAACGGCACACTGTGAAACAATGCAATCTTGAGGAAGACCGTAAAAGAGCCAGTGTGACAGGAATCAAACCAGTGGGACCATTAAATAACCGTTTCTCTTTGGATCTTGACAATATATCAGGAGAAAAAGTGTTTTTCTATATTACCTATGAGGCAAGTGATGCCCTTGACGATCACAACGGCAAAATCCTAAGCCTCTTCTGAGGGTAGCCCAGTTTAGAGTCAAAAATGCTGCATCACCAAAGTGAATGTGGGCAAATGCCATTAACCATGACGGCAGTATTTAATAGCCACTAGTCTGAATCAATCTGCCCTTGGAAAAATATCAAATATTTCCATTCTGTGGAGGATTTGCAAGGAAAAGAGCTGGGACCCCTCTCTAACATTGTTTTCCAGCACAAACAAAAAAGACAGTCAGTTATCTAGTTCTAACAAATGCTCACTAGATCAAAACTAAACCGAAAGATCCACGCTAGCTTTTGAAGCTTGAGCAAAGCAAACCATTGATTTCTGTTTCTGAACCACTCAAAGACTTGCTGTCTGCACGCATTTCATAAACAGCTTTGTCTTACATTGCAAGATTTAGTCAAATGAACGACAGAAAAACAAACAAGCATTTGGGTAGATCTTTTCTCTTCAAGTTAAAGAAAAACAAACAAACATAGATTAAAAAAAAAAGATACAAGATATGTGAAAAAGTCGTTAGAAATGGATGCTATATAAAGCCAAGCATTTAAACTAAAAGATAAATCACCCTGGTTCATGGGGCTTGGCGGTTTTTGAGAGCATGTAGCACCATTTGTGTTTGGGTCAAACTAATTGAAATATTTGTTTTGGGGGGTTCAGAGGCAATTAATCTTGGCCTAACCTCATTTATCTGCGGGAAAACAATCTATTCGGCTCCTCCGGATATTTATTAAATGCAATTACAAGACATTTCACGAAGTGTGTAATACAAATCCCCAGGACCACCTCTACTGGATTAAAACTCTAAACATTGGTCTAAATGTGGCTTTAAACAGCGAACTGCAACTGCATTCCCTAGCGGAGCAGAAAACCATTTCAAATATTTCTAAAAGCAACTACGTCTTTGTGCTTAAGGAGCACTCAATGATTCACCCTGTTTCTCCAGGAGGAGACAATGCATTATACACGCTCACTTGCATTTAAAGTAACTCTTCTCCCTGAGCATTGCTGGGCTAGCATACATAATTTGGGTTTTTACTTTACAAATCCAAAACATTTGATGATCTAAAAGAAAGAAAAAAAATTCTATTTTTTTTAAATCTGCAGAGAAAACAAGCAGCTCAAGGTCACAGTCATGTTAACACGCAATCACCCTTAAGCAGGAGACAGTCATTTAATCTTCGTAAAGGACAAAGCGAACATCCATTATGAATTTAAATATCTTGGTTCCTTCAACACATTGTTTGAATTCAACTACACTCTGGAAGCAACCAAAGTCATGACAGGTTATTACATTGGATGCTTCACATCACAACAAAGTTAATGAAGTCACTTCACATTCTGATTTTTAACAAATCTAGTTCTATTTTATCAAGAAAATAACTTTCAGGATGGAATAAGGTCTTAGCAAGGTCAGAATCATAGACGTGTCAGCGTTGAACCAAGTGTAGATGTGGTCCTGTTCCCAACGACTGTTCAAGTACATTCAGTACATACCAATTCATTGAAAACCTTGCAGCTTAGGCAGCATGTCTTCTCAACGAGAGAAAATAAAAATCAGAGTGATTTGCTCCTTTCAAATAAGGCTTATGATTAACCGTCTGAAAAAGTACATCTGACAAGAAAAGGCGACTGCGACAGTGACATGCACTTACTGAGCAAAAGGCAAATTATGGTCATCATGAAAGTACAACAAAATTTGCCAGACAGAAAATCAGTTTATATACTTGAGAGGAAAACTAGTCAGATTTGGAGGACACACTGCGATATTAGGATGATGCTAATTACCAAAAACCATGCATACGCAAACAATTATTATTAGTTTTTTGGGCCATGAGAATAAAGTCAGAACATTATTCAGTTGTGTGCCTTCATAATGCAGAATTCATAGCATATATAGCACCTCAGATGCATAATTAGGTAAACTGGTTATGCAATCAAATGCATTCCATACAAAAAAAGCTGTAGTAATAAAGTTGAATTACACTTTTTTTTATTAACTTTCAACCTACTGATCAACTTAGAACACCGAACAACAGTCATTACTGTTTGTGTACTATTTCTGTCAAACAGGACATCCTTACTTAGCATTACAGTACAGATCATTATTCTATAGACAGAATATATACTATGTAATATTTTTAGGTATTATGTCTATAGTCCCTTGTGAAGTTCGCATCCTGGCAGTTACTGATGCATTTAGCAGAGGTAACTGATTTAATTACATCGTTTATCTTTATGCATTTTTTTGTAATTTTTCTTTTATTATCAGTAAGTCTTGAATTTAATATTTGAATAGGTGATCTGCCTAATAGCCCTGACAATATAGTGTTTTGCAGGATGACTGGAATGTTTTATTGCTCAATCTGCACCTAGGACAGGAAAACTCACTCTACAATTCACAGCACAAAGCCACAGCTGATTTGTACGCTTTTGCCTGGTTCAGGTCTAGACTCCCCACTGTAGTACAGCACTCAACTAAAGGATGTATCCCTTCAATTGAATAGAAGCCGGAGTAAATAAGGGGCATCGTGATTCAACAGAGTGAGCATAATCAATTATTGTGTACAAGAACAGGATGGCGACATTTTTCCAATCACTGACGGCGACTGAAAATAACCATCATTCCAAGCCATCACTCCTAGTTTCAGAAGTCTATAGAGCTCACTCAAGTGTTCTCTGTGACAGAATGAAAAAATAAATAAATACAAATCACACAGAGAGAAAGAGGATAGAGAGTAAAGCACCTCTTTATTGTATGTTATGATACCAGACCTGTCAGGCTTTGGAGTTGGAACAAAATGTCAGTGGACATTTCATTATGAGAAGGGGAAAAATAAAAAGAGGCTGTCAAGAGTTCACGGTGTGGACTGCAGCTCATCAAAACGGCATTAGAAAAGACAGGGGGAGAAAATAAATAAATAAATAAATAAATAATTGTAGATCAAAAAACATTGGAGAACTAATCCAGCACAATTTATTAACTATCTGCCATTGTTAAGGTCATTTTTGCAAGTGAAAACACTTTACAATGTGGTTTCAGTTATTATTGCTGGTTATCCACATTAGTTAGCAATAGTAGCACAACTACGCTTTAATTTCAACGATATACTAATAAAATAAGCTCAGAAATTGTATCTGTTAATATCATTTACTGCACTGTGAACTAACATGTTATATACATTTTACATATACAATACATATAAACATTTACATAATCATTAATAAATGCTGCCAAAGAATTTAAATTTTCAGTGTTATTTGAACCTAAAGCAATGTTAAATAAAAGGTTGTTTACACCAAAGACAACAACTATATTAAAACTTTATAGTTATTGTAAATCAAATCAATCAAATTCTATGAGAATAAGTCCACACCGTTACAATAAAGACAGACAATCGATTGTGTCTCTTTAAAGAGCTGGTGCTAAGGTGGCAAATGACATATAAACAGTGTTTATAACAAACAGAACAGTTTATCTTTATAGTTATCAAGACCGTTTAGTATTAGTGCTGTGACAAAGTGCTCACACAGCTAGGGATGCAACGATTGGAGATTTTGTTGGTACGATTATAGTCTGAATAATAATCACAGTTTAACGATTATGATGATTATTATGCATTCATTTATTTCATAACATTACTAAGTTTTGAAATCACAAATCGCTGGCTTTTAAAACAGAAATAACAACGTAACCATTAATACAGCACAAAACAATAATAAACAAAACATCTTTTGAAAAAAAAAAAAAAGATCGATCACAAAGTATTTAATGGTTTCAGTTTTTAAATTCTTTACATTTCTTTTGGACCAGGGGTAGAGATTTTAGACGTGGCGAAAAATTGGTTCACCATGGTTTTTACTTATGATTAATACTACAACAGGGATAGTAAATAAACGTTTCTGAAGTGTTATTAATATACCACTAATATTAACTTTAACCCAAAGGGGGAAACTATTACTAATGATGGAAATAAACTTAAATATTATCAACTGTCATCCATAGATAGGGCAGACTAATTCACACACGCCACTGTCGCCTCTCTCTCTCTCTCTCGACCGAATACTTCATTCAACTGATTTAAGTAAATGTGATCTGACCGCACTTTCATTTCTGTCTTATCTGAAGCTGTGACAATGCTTAGCTAATGAGCTCATAGCTTTGTGTCAGGTGGTTCACGCTGTGCATTAAAATCGTTCAATGTACATCTAGCCATCCGTTATTCATTATGCATTCATTCTTTAGCAGCAGATTTTTACGGCAATATTTAAAGGGATAGTTCACCCCAAAATGAAAATTTGATGTTAATTTGCTTACCCCCAGGGCATCCAAGATGTAGGTGACTTTGTTTCCTCAGCAGAACA
>JAUCMU010005966.1:0-24725 GCA_032275025.1 Enteromius treurensis | reverse complement strand
TGGCGAGTTCCCATATGTAACGTCTCCGTTCCCTCCTTCAGGGAACGTGGGTTACGATAGTAACCTAGACGTTACGATAGTAACCTAGACGTTTCTGCTTGTGTCCAATCTCCATAATACACTGTTAAAAACACTACCAAGAATCAAGTAGTCAGACATTCAAATGTCATTAATACTAATACTGATTTACACACAAGAGAAATGTGTAAACGGATGCCTCACAGATACAAACAGGGTTAATAATGGTTTGGTTTAACATTTAACAGCATATATCACTTGTTAATTACTTATGTTAGTTACTGATTAAATAGATTTACACTAAATAAAATCAAATAATCAATACATAAAATGAAATGCAATAAATATTTGATGAAGCCTGTGTTTACTCTTACTGTATAAAGATTTTCATGTAGTAAATTAACAAACAGTGCCATGTACTGTAAAACTCCATACGGTCACCTAAATATGTGCAACTGATAATAAAACTCTTTCAAACTGGCTGGTGTTAGAATTAAATACCAAACTGCACATACGTTTTCACATATATTTTAGTACTGACCTTTGGTCTTTAGAATGTTAATAAACATGCAGATTTCATTCCCAGCACTTTACAGCGTGCATATGGATGAAAAAGAAAAGTTTTCTACTAATTCTGTATAAATTATAGCTTAGAAAAAATTTTTAGTTCTCTGATGTTAAGTTTTATTTCATTGGGATTATTCACAAATCGCGAAGCTAGCAAATCTCAGCAATGGTCAAAAACTCTTGCGTTATGAGCGGTGAGTGGATTGTAAGTGCCCCTATTTTGGATTTTTTAAAAATGACCATTCATGCAGTGTGTAACACAACTGTTGGTCCTGAATGTTGGTCCTTAGCTGGTCATGTGCTGGTCCTAAGTTACTCCGACCATCTTAAGATTCTGCAAGGGACCAGCATAAACCAGCAAAGGACCAACTTAAAACAGCATACCAGCTTCATAAATGCATATAATAAGACAATGAAAGTGTTTTTGATCGTACATGCATCTTAATTTCATTGCGGATTCCCAAAACCAAATCTGAACCTTTCATTACACATAAAAGGGGGACTTTAAATGCATCTGATTGCAATTGTGTTTAAGCGATCAACTAATATGTCTTTGATTGGCCACAATGGGTACACATTTATATTGAAATTGGACAGCCGTGAACCCTGACCGAGGCACCACATGTATACTAGCAATAATGCTGACTTGTAATTTGTCCTAATTGTTCAGGTATAAATTGTTTGCACACTTAACATCAATAAAAAAATCTTAGTAAATGCACCTGCAAATTTGTGCAAACAATTTTAGTGTTCATTTAGTGCATTGGGTCATTGTGTTTACACTGTGTACACAAAGCTTAACAAAGTACACCTTCAATGAATAGCACACTTACGTGCCCCAGACGTCCAACATTTCAAAAAGTCAAGGCTGTTTCATAACCGATTCATGTCGGTCTCGTAAAATTTAACATCTTCCCATGTGTCCTCTCCAATGACTTTATGCACCCCATCACCATAATGATAACCCGAAGGCCCGTAAAGGGCTGAACTCGGAGATAAGGATGCGCTATAGATAAGCAAATTTACTTATCCAAATTTGACACACCCGTTGAAATCCTTTAAGATTGACTCAAGATAATCCATATCACATCTGATCTGTAAACCTGATAAGATATCAAAATGATCAGACATAAATTATCTACAGTAATTCATATAAACTGTGTGCATTATAGTTTAACTCACTAATGAATGATAAGTCTGCAGACTAGGCAGCAACATCTGCACAATTTATAAATAAAGAGTCATAACCTGTCAAGTATTTATGCTTTTTTACAATCTGGGTTGATTTAATGCTTTTCAGAAATTAAAAGTCCTCAACCCAAGACCTTGACAGGAGCCGACCCTTCATAAGCTCTACAACTGCTCGATATCATCTATGTTTGTTAAATAAATAAAATCAGTTCATTTAAATTTTTTGTTGTGCTCTCTAACTGTATAAACTGTCAATGTAGAGGTATAGATAATTATGTCGTAATTGTACAGCAACAATAAATGTAAAGCTGGTAATCTGCTGGTAAATGTAAAGCTGGTAAACAGACTATAGGATTAAGAGTGGATCTGTAGATCTGAACCAGCCTTTGATAAAAGAAAGTATGACGCATTTTAAGTGTCATTGCCTTTATGACGCAAGTTAGTAATTCTTCTGCAAAAATGAGAGTCGATTACTATACAGTGAAGAAAAATGGACTAGGAGTGTGTTCAAGGTCATATAAACAACCTGCGCTGTAAAAGAGTAAAGTGAGCTACCCAATGAGATCACTGTTTGCCAAAGAGGTATTCAGAGATTGCTGAAAGGATTTAATGCTCGTATTCTGCGAATCCTGACTGACCCGTGGGTCAAAGGTGGCTAGCACTGTCTGAGGCTCATCTATAAGAAGGCCTTCATTCTGCCTAGGTGTGATCTTTACGCTTGTCAGGACACGGAAGGGTTGTAAGTATTATGTTTTCATTACGTATCTGTTATCTGATAACTTAAGCATGCTTAGAGCTGTCAATTGTCGCAATGTTTGTTGGAATTAAGTCATGTTACAAAGCAACAATTAATCAAAATGCAATGACATTACTACAGCTGATTGAGATTAATGAAATTGAAATTGATTCATTGTTTGATTTGCTGGTCACCTTTTTTGGTTATATATATGTATGTGTATATATATATATATATATATATATATATATATTTCGTTGTAGTGGCAATTATTTAATATAATTAACTTCAAACTAAACTGGCTTTGAAAATACCCACAAAACATAATTTAAAGCTATTATTTTGTTAAATTAAACGTTTTACACATAAACATTTAGGCTACAACAGCCTAACATAAACTATGGAACATGAAGATAAATGATGCATCAAAGTATTTATTGCTCGTGAAATGAAAATCATTGGTAACCCCAATATTTTAATGCTGTTATTTTCCTTAATTAAACAAATTGTTGAACTCACAGCCCTATATAATGTACCACATACCGTCTACAAACAGATCCTGTGATTTAGTATGGTGTAAAATAGGACCTGTTTGATGCCTAATACAGTAGCATCTTTGCATGTGCCGGTTGCTTTTTTTGAGCATGTTACTTTCTGAACGCATAAAATGGGCAAGAAAAAGGGTCTAAGGTTGATGTCATTGCAAGATAACAGAGCTGTTAGAAACTGCTGAACTTCATTCTTTCTTTACTGAAAATTTCAGTCCTATGGAAAATCAGTATGTGGTCTAGATTTTCCGAATTTTGAGGGTCACTGTTTATGGTCTCATATGAACGTTGAGTCTTAATCTATATCTGTCCCGTGACTGTGCTATCAGCTAGGAAGATCTCACTATAATAAATACTGTCTTATTTAAGCAGATAGGACAGATATGAATCAGATATAATTGATAAAAGGCAATCGCATGCTATATGGTGTGCAAGGTGATTAAGTGCTATTCAAAATCTGATTATACAACAGGGTTGATATCACCAAATACTTGTTTTCTTTTCTTTTTGTGTTTGGTGTGGTGTTTAGTGATGCTGCTAATATAGAAAGTTGAGATGTAATATATGTAGAGCCATTTAGAAGAGATTGCCTTTGAAACATCAATTCAATTTCTACATTTAAACTAAACTTTGAAGCAAAATGCTGAATAGTAATGTAAATGTAAAATTTAGGGAATGAAATGGAATTCAATTACTTTACGTAAACTGTGGAACAGATATTTTTTTCTATTTTTTCTATTTTCTATTTTTATGATGTTTGACATGCTGAATACAACAATTACTGTGTTTTAATGAAAATAATAATAATAATATATATATAGTTTAACATAAACATTAATGTAACATTAACATAAACGTTTAACATAAATGTGCGAAAAGGGAGTAGTCCAAAACTTCAGAAATGTATGTTGGATCATTTTTGTATTTTATGACTAGTCCCACAATGTTCCATAAAGTGCTAGAATATTACAGAAACTTCTAGAGTGTTTGCGTCTTGTAGAAGAAAAAATATTAATAATAATAAAAAATGCAAAATCTCCTTAAATGTACGTAAATAAATGACTGAAACAGTTAAGCTATTTGAAAAGACATGGTATAATAGTAATTAGCATGACATAATTACAGAACAACCATAAAAGCTTAAGTGAAACAAATTTTTGTTATAGTTTATATTAACTTTTGCTCACTTTCATGAAGACCACCAAAAGAGCTGATGTTACATACATAATCACCAACCAATCCTTCTGAATTAACTGGCTATGGAGTTGAGTTTTATGTGTTTAATATCCATGTATAATATTTATATAAATCGACTAAAATGTAGAGAATAATGTTTAATAAAGATGTAAATCAGTTTTAATCTTTTTGTAGACTGAAAAATAATTTAGGTTCAAAATATACTTGAAAACTTCTAACAAGAATATTGCTGATTCTTGCACAAAGACATGTATAAATTTTAGTCCAAATACATCAAAAGGAGAAAGAAAATGACGCTTGTCAAATCATTTAGAAGCATTAAAATAAAGCATCAAATTTTTTTTCTCCCAAAATACTCATACAGCATATGTTTTCCTGCCAAATAGCAGAAAAAAAAAAAAGAAAAAAAAGTTTTTCTTATCCAAGTTATCAGATTTCAGTTATCAAGCATATACTTATTTGTTTCGTCTCAATACATATTATTGTCAATACGGGTTTATATCTAGTGTCCGCTCCAATAAAAACAGCCTTATTTAGTTGTCATCTCATAATAATCTTATACGTGTTTGGTGTGGTCATATGACCCAGACAGAACGCAGGGACAATAAGGGTGAAATGTTTACAGCAGAGAACCAGCATGTCAACACGTGGCCCACTGCACAGTATGATTGCTGATTATAAATGAGTGTTTAAAATGCTGCTGCCTTTTGGTGCTTTTAGTTGTTTTTGTTTTGGAAAAAATCATGAGGGTCAGCGAAGACGTTCTTCTAAACTAATGTTTCTTGGTCAAACAAATATGATATCTACCTTAACTTGCACACTAGTTTGGCTATTTATATATATATAGAGAGAGAGAGAGAGAGAGAGAGAGAAAAAGAGAGAGAGAGAGAGAGCACACTGAGAGACAGTTAGGCCTAATGTCTGAATTCTCATGTTGAATGGCATTGGTGTTCAATAGCATCACATCTTTATATGTAAAAATCACATTGTATAGATTAGACCAACAAATAAGTGTCAGTCGCACGAGACCAAGACAGCAGACACTTGATTTATCTGTATTTTCGCAATTACTTACAATAAAACCACATTTATGTGGCATCTCGTGATGTCTGTTTGTTCACATATTCTCTTAACAGCCTGTAATCTTTGACCTATTTCTGAATTTTATATTGCCGTTATCAAACGGAAGTTGGGATTTGTCATATTTTACTGTGGACGGATGTCATTAGACATTTGGTCAAACTCCGGTTAATGACGGCAACGCAAATAACACGGTAGTGTTCACGATAGGCCGGATAGAATACTGTGGGGCTTACATCATATTCATAGCAGCTCAAAGAACAGTCAAGAGCAAATTTCAGCAGATAACAAACAATTTAGGGTGACACACTAATTTGGAGGCCAATTCTCATTATTAACTAGTTGCTTATTAGAACATATGAATGCCTTATTCTGAATGACCATATTTTAGATCCCTTAATCTGTCCCCGTAACTAAACTAAAATACAACCTAACTAATAATTTTAGAGTTTATTGAGACAAAAGCTGTAGTTAATAGTTTTAGCTAATTTGTCATGGAAACTAAAAATATAAAATAAAATAAACTATTTTTAATGATTCTAATAAAAAAATTAGATTTAATGACTGTAGATGTTATAATGCATTACTTTAATGATGTGCACATATACAGTACACACACACACACACACACACACACACACACATATATATATATTTACGACAGCTTAGTAATGTACACTAAATATTTTAATGTAAGTTTCATATAATTTCTCTTAAAGATAATCACATTGTCCAATGCTAAGAAAAAAAACCCATAAACTTTAAAGAAGCTAGCAAAAAAAAAAAAAGTTGGCAATGTAAACATAAACAGGACAGAAGAATTAGATTGGGGAAAAATGAAGCTGAAATGTAGCCACAGTCAAATATTAGGGTCCCTCTGGATTGTTTATTACCTGTATGAAAATAAAAAACAGTAAAGAAATACTCATAGTTATATATAAATATAGGCACCTGTTTTTTTACTAAAACTCAGTGTTACCGTTTTGAAGAGTTTAACTCCAAAGTAATTAGTCGCCATGTTCTTCAGTTTGGTTGCACCACCTACTTTGCATCGCACATATCCATATAGGTTTGCCCACTGCAGCACAACTCCCATGATCACAACTGCCTGCGCGCACACACACACACACACATCTGGAATATTCAAGCTCACAGTTCAGATGGCGTATACAGCAAAATTAAGAACTTCAGAGAATTTTAAAACTCACCAACCACTTTATATTGAAGGAGAAAAGTGAGCTAAACACAAAGAAAGCCCAAAACATAGGACACACGATCAGACCAATCCAGAAAATCCGTGAATCAGAGTTTGAGACCACTTTTTTACTGGTTCCCTGTAAGGAAATAGACCAAACAGATAGGTATTAAAAAAACAGTTCAGTCATGAAATTACTTACGCTAATTAACATATGATGTTAACACAAAAGAAGAATCTTAACACAGCTCGTTTACATTTGAACACATTTGAAAAGCTCTAAAAAGACTAAATTATTTAATAATATTAACGATCAGCAGAATCAAATGTGCAGAAATTGATAATAAGATTTAAGATGTGCAGCAGAGGGCATTTTTACTGTTTTATTGTGTATAGTAAATATGTATTGCAGCTTCTGTTTTTCACACAAAGCTATCATGGGACTTTGGTTTGGTTTGTTTTTTGGTTTGGTCCTTGACAGTCTTGAAGTTCCTTCACAACTCTCCTTTAGTGTTACAAAGAACAAAGAAAGTCAATATGGGTCTGGAACAACACGAGGGTTAGTAAATGATGTCAGAGTTTCGCATTAGTGTGAACTATTCTTTTAATATTTGAACAATGTGACTCAAAAGAGGAAAGTTTACTCTTTAAAATAATCACACAACTCAATGTGTTCACAAACAGTGACAAAACAGGATCATTAAACTTTGATCGAGCTGCGATAAAAGTTAGCTATGGCTATATATTAAAGTTGTACATTACCTCAGTTTTGTTAGGCACAATCATAAACTTTATTTTTATTATAGGATTGCCTTTCATAGTTGCAATTATTTTGCAACTGCGGTATTGTAAAGTTGTGAGTGGCGAGACTCACTGATCTGGATTCGAACGTCCAATGACTGTGACCGTCTTCATCAACCTGATTCCACCATCTCAAGCCCACCAACAGTCGTCCCGTCACATTCTTATATGAAGAAACATTTAACGTTTAATGGAAGACCTGATTATAATACACTATAATCTGTCATAAAAAGGATTTTATTGAGAAAACACATAGAATGAGACTTTAATTTTATTCAGGTAAAAAGGCAGGCAAGGAAGAGGAGAATATGCGTATAGAATATGCTCACCTTTACTGTCCAGAAGTCACATGACAGAAGTAAAATGATGGTGACCATGTTGGCAATAAAACTACGGCTGAGAAACTCACAGAAGAGGTAGATCAGGATGGCACTTGTGCGGAAGAAGAGATGAAAGAAACAGGCCAGAGGATGTCTGCAAAGATCAAACTATTATTAATAGAGTAATCTATATGACTGAAGAACAGTCAATTTACTTTAAGGTGCAATTCTTGCTATAAACACACTATGAACAGATAGCACACGTATGTCTGCAAGATGTCTGTTAAAGATCTCTTGATCTGGAAAGCATCTGCTGACTACAAACGTCTGGCAGCGACCTTACAGATGTCAGTTTTACATACGCTCTAAATCATAAACATCTTAAAGACATCTTATAGACATCTATTTGACATCTAAAAGTAGATTTCCTATAGACGTATTGCAGATGAGCAAACAACCTAAATAATACGTCTTGCAGATGTAAATGCAGACGTCAAATAGATGTCTCCTAGATGTACATGTGCTATCTAATCTGCTGCTTATTAGTTAAGTAGGTAGATGTTTAGTTTAGGTATTGGTGATATAAAATAAGGTCATAAAGAATATGTGCTATATGAGCACTAATGCAGTCACTGTTAGGCATGCAAATAAGCAAATAATAGCCCCTGTACTTATAAGTGTTACAGGAAAAACATATAGTTTTAAGTGTAATCTACATTTTAGCAGTTACTAAAAGCTACTTAGTCTATTTTCTGTTTTCCCAACTCTAAAAACTCACTTGATTTTTGTTTTCTTCTCTCCAAACGCATTTTCATCCTCATGGAATAATGGCACTTCACCAAGAGAATCCTTCAGAACAAATACTGCATTAGTTCACGTTGCTGAGGCATTCAAAGTGATTCAGATTTTGTGTATGTGTAATGCAAACGTTGTTTTTCTGTAGTTGTTATTCCTTCATCCACAAGTCATGCCCACAGAGGCACTTACACATGACTGAAGATGACATGTTGTCACTGAGAATTCTTTCATAACAAGTTATTTAAAGAACATTTAAGTGACAACTTACCTGTCTGCTCATGTTGGTGCAGGTAGTGTTGTTTCCAGCTGCTGACGTGTATGTAAACACACGTGTCCACTCCATGAGAATCAAACGTTACTAATATTTAATTTGAGCGTCCTCCTTTAGGGGGCGCATGCTGGCTCAAGTAATGATTCCTAAAAGGACCACGGAGTTTTGTGTTCTTTTGATATCAGCTGCAGAAAGGCAATATTCACATTTTTAGTGCAGAGTAACTGCAAAAGTCAGGAGGGAGGGTTTTTAGTGGTATTTTAAACATATACAAGGTAGCAACTGTATAGTAGCAATAGACCTATCAATGTAATAATCCTTCAGGGCATTGTTTTTGTATTTTTGTTTCATGGCACACTCCTTTTTCCTGATGAATATATATATATATATATATACACATTTTTGTAAATCATTTAGTACATTTTAGCTTTGCTGACATTGAAAGTCATGTCTCTGGAGGGTGAGGTTTTGAAGAAAGGACTTTGCTAAATTGATTTGGCTAATCTAATTCTGCGGCTAAGTCGGCGAAATGGTGGAAATTGCTTATGGTGCCTTTCAATAACACTATATAGAGAAGTAAAAAGTAATTCTGCCAACACAGCACCTCATAATTTCTGAAGGAACATGAGAGAGACAGCGATGGAGTTAATGTAACAATGTACTTTGTTTCTCCTATCTTATACTATGTTTTCGTGGAACCCACTGCTAAATGTACGCAACAGAGCATCAGAGTTTGCCTATTAAGCATTTTACAGTAGTCTTAATGTGTGACTTTATTGTCATTGTAGTATATGTTTGACCAACAAAATAGCTCTTGTAAATTTGTCACTAAGTTAAGCCGTGAGCACTCATGTGACAGTCGCACCGTTAGCGTCTGAGCAAAGGTCGCTCTGTCTTTCTTCCTACCCATTCCTTTCATCATGGCTCTTCGACACAACGTCTTGCTTTTCCTTTGCATTTTACCTTTTGCTAGCGCACTCTACAAGCAATGGATTCCAGACACCAATTTTGAAAACGCTACCAACTGGGATAAAGGCTCTGTACCCTGCGGGAACGACCAAGTGGTGTTTTTAGCTCAGAAGAAAGTATCAGTGTATGTAGAAACGTCTCACACTATCACTGGGATGAGCTTGCCGGTGGATGGAGAACTGATTCTGGCATCTGGCGCTGGTTTTACTGTAAGAGAGGGTGGAGATCCGGGTTGTGGATCTGGGATAACAGCACACTTTAAAGACCCTGAATCTCTGGAATTGTTTGACCCATCGCTGTGGGTGACTGCGACCACAATCGACGACCTGCACAGAGGTACATATCAGTTTTCAGTCCATGAGGAGAGTGTCCCGTGCCAGTATGATGATGTGGTATTTCGAGAGGCCACCTCATTCCGCGTGGACGTTTCGTCAGATCATGACGTGACCGTGAAGAGTGTGTCTGTACTTGGGAAGAAGTTCACCAGCAGCTCTGAGTTTTCTCAGTACCTGTCATCCAGTTCGGGCAAGCTGCAGTTCCATGGCTCCCCATCCCTTAAAATTGGCGGTTCAGGCTGCGATGATATCACAGGGTGCATTTGTGACAATTCTGGAAATCGAGACAGGATCTGCTCAAATGTGAAATGCGATTCGTTGGAGTGCAAGAAACCTCTGCACCCTGAGGGACACTGCTGTGACGTTTGTGGTGCCATCGTAAACGTTCAGTTCTCCTCAAGCTTCAACTTTGAGTCATATCGCCAGCGTCTGCAGCACTTGTTTCTCAGCCAGCAAAAATACGAATCTATACAGATGGCCTTGTCCAAAGTGTCAAAAGAGCAGAGGCTGATGCGAATAATTCCTTTCGGAGCCACTCAGGAGATTCAGGTGTTGCTTTTGGACCAGAAAATGGGTCAAGAAGCTGGGAAATTGGCTGAAGCCCTCGCTCAAGACGTAGTACAAGATGTGCACAACCATGGCTTAAACTTTGGCGTCACCAGTGCGGAGTTCCAGGCATCATCTGGGGCAAGCAGCAGTGAGGCGGCTGGAAACAGTGCAGGGGTCGTGGTGGGTGCAGTGCTGGGCACCCTGCTTGGCGTGGGTCTACTTGCAGCCGCCGTTATGCTCTACCGCCGTGGAATCATTCAGATCCCCAGAATGCCTAACATGCCCGCATTCAGCAAGTGGAAGAACAGTAGCGAGATTGGGGAGCTTGGTGGCCCCTTGGACCACGGCTTTGACAACCCCATTTTTGACAAACCGACTATGATGCCTGAGGAGCCAGGGCTGTACGGGACAGAGATGACAAACTCGATAACCCTAACTCAGTCAGGAGTGCATTTCGTAAATCCTGTTTATGATGAAACTGATTTCAGTGCATAAGCGATTTAGTATCAGCTGATCTGAGGGAGATATGATGACAAAATAATTAACAGGTTAACAAAACAATCTCTCATGAATTAATTTTAAAATGACACAAATGAAAGAAAAAAAAATACACTACAGTATGTTGCTCACATGCTGAATGCATTTCATACCACATAATCATATTTCTCTTAATAAAAAAATTCAAGCATGGTTATCTGAGATTTTTGGCTGTATTATTGTTACATTCTACTATTTTTAATTCAGGGTTAAATTTAGGTATACAAAACATGCATTAGATTATTATATATAATACTACATGTACTTGGAATTGCCTGTTTGTTGTCATAACATTTACCTTTCAGATGAAAGAAATCTCTCCTCTGTGACAAACAAGTACAATAAGTGAATCCAAGATTTGAAGGTTACAACTTCAAAGTGTTATGCTGGATTCTTGCCAAGACCTACTCCGTTTACGACAAGTACTTAATTCTTCATATTTAAAAATAAAGATTCTTCAGTAGTACTTTGCATGCTCAAGAACCTATTTGGGCTTCTTGAGTTGCTGAAAATCTCGAAGGATTTTTAAAGATTCTTGATGTTACATAGCATATTCTTTAGTATTTTAAATCAACTGAAGCGAGACTACCCTGTTTATATTTTAAACAGAGTCTAGTTCCAAAAGGGGACGTCTATGCATATATTGCATAAATTGCACATATGGCTCTAATACTGTCAGCAGAAATTGTGTATTCTGTATTGGGTAGATCTAGAGATTGTAGACATTGTGTTGATATCATTTTAGCCTCAGGAAAAATATAAACTCCTGTCCTGACATTGTACGGGTTAAATGTAATGTAGCCATCCCTCATGACCTTTACTAGCCGTGATTCAGCCTAAGGGTGGATCTGTCAACTTGAGGATTTGCACGTGCACTTTGTGTCTTCCGGACAGTTCTGTTGAATCATACAGGAGCTTTGTCCTCTGAAGTGCGGCAGAATATTTAACATAATTAACGTAATTTCCTAGAAGAACATTGCTCGTAATATCTTTGTGTATACAGCCATCACATTTACATTTTCTTTCTCTGAAGGCTTTGAAAAGATCTGTAAGAGATCACATGTGTAATAAAAGTTTGCAGAACCTCATTTATTGCAGTTCGCACAAAGAGAAGCAGGACAAAAGTAGATGCAGCACTTTAATATTTTCCAAAATGTATTGACCAGATTATTTCCAACTTTAAAAGGCAAGAAGTTAATCAAAAGGGATAAAACAGACGTTTTGCAAGATTATGAATTTAATAGTTACATACCAACAAAAAAAATTCTGAAAAAAGTTGATATACGCATTATAAAACATGGCTGTAAATGCTGTTTGTGTTCATACATACTGTTTACTGACAACAAACCTCAGTTCAAAAGAAAACTACTGTTGTGATAAACAAAATGACGGCAATGAGCTCTGCGCTTCTCAAGTTAAAGCTCCAGGATCAACAAAAGGTTCTCTGTGTACACCAACTCAACCATGCGTCACATAACTCATCCAATTGCTCATGTTTCAAAAAACGCATTATGGCCAGAAACATGTAAACATTATGTGAAACATAATGTGAGGGTGCTTGTATCTTACATACAGTCACAACCCACATCAGCAACACTGACGTAAGATTCTGTTAATCCATTTACTGCGCATTTCACCATTTACAGC
Source organism: Enteromius treurensis (assembly GCA_032275025.1). Taxonomy (NCBI): domain Eukaryota; kingdom Metazoa; phylum Chordata; class Actinopteri; order Cypriniformes; family Cyprinidae; genus Enteromius; species Enteromius treurensis. The sequence goes on along the minus strand of JAUCMU010005966.1, from coordinate 11,966 downwards.
TCACAATTCAGCAAAATAACCAAATCTGTGTATTAACAATGCAAATAATGAGCTTTTTATGTCTAAAAAGGAATTCTGAAACATTTGTCAACTTATGTTCACAAGTTATGTCTTAAATGACATTTTTAGAATTGTGCAGGCACAGAATGCACAGGCACTGAGATAAATGCCCCATGGGGGCAAAGATATTGAGATCAAGAGTGTGTGTAACGAGATGTGACCTCATTTTCACTCTCTGCATTTGCCACATGACACATGATAACCATTAAATTTGAACTGAATTACCATTTTTATGCATATTGCGTTGTTTGTGTCAGTTAAAGAGGTAATGTAGCTAGCTGATGGAGAAGTAATATTTCAGCTATTTCAACATTGGTCCTCTATAAACCTCTCTATAAACATTTTATGATAAGAGATTCTATGGTCATACCACAAGTTGTTTTTATTTCATTGATTTCCCCAGTTAAACACACCTGAAACTGCTAATCAAGCTCTCCAGGATCAGTAGTGACTTTCAGAATTAAACTCTGGAGCTTAAACTGGCCCTACAGGAGCAGATTTAGACCACTGTTTCTTTAGCATCTGATGCAATGATCAATCACTTTTTTTTTGGCCAAATGTTGATGAATTAACTGTGTAGTAAGAAAAGTGGAACAATGGTTCTGTAAACTCTTGCTTTTTCCAACATTCACTGAGGTAAAAACAGACGTCCCTGTTGAAAAAAAAACATCATATGCTGGTTAGGTATGTTTTGAAGCATGGCAGCTAGTTGGAGCTGGTGCTAAGCAAGTAGCTCCTGCTCATTACCAGCAAAACTAAACAGGCACAAACAAGGTGCTACACTTTAAAACCTAACCATTTTGTTTTGTTTTTGTTTGTTCAAAAGGCTTACTCCACCCTAAAATGAAAATTTAGCCATTAATCACTTCCCCCGTGTTATTTGAAACCCCATAAAAGCTTCATTCATCTTCGGAACACAATTTAAAAGTTTGTGACTGTCCCATGTGCCATCAGTGTTTCAACTGTAACATTATAAGCGACAGGAATACTTTTTTTATGGAAAGAAAACAATAATAAAATCTTTATTCAACAATTCCGTACCATGGCGCCATTTGAAGCATATCTGCTGAACGCAAACTCACCTCCTGGTTTTAGTCCAAAATATCTTGGATTGCGTTCTGAAGACAAAAAAAGCCTGTTTTAAATGGGAAGGAGGTAAGAGATTATTGAGAACATTTTCATTTTGGGGTGGAGTAACCCTTTAATAGAACTTCACAATTCAGTGTCTTCTATGCAGCCTGGGTCCTCAATGGTCTCCAATCGGCTCTGACAGGCTTCTATAATCTTCTTGCGGGGCCCCAAGGGAATGTGAATGCTTTTGAGATCATCATCTGAGCACAGCAGGAGGGCATCCAGGTCAATCTTTTCTCTTTTGAAGATAGGAATTAACTCATTCATGCTCTGCGTGGCCAGGAACACTTCCAGAGAGCTGGTTTCAGGCTCATCGTCATCATCCAGCCCCAACTCCACCTCGTCCCATGGAAGCTCCTGCAGGTTCCTCTCTTGCAGGCTATGGGCACTTCCGATGCTATCTTCATCTAGACTGGGAACACGATGCATCCGGCTGTGGAGGCGCACTTTTTCAACCTGTTCACTGCTTGCTAGACTGCCTTCGTCTCTGCTTCCGATGCCAAAAAGTCCACCGCTCACATAGTTGCGGCGGAAAACCATGGTGCCCAGACCGGGACGGTTGAAAAGCGAGTCGTGGCCCGAATCGGTGCTGATCTCTGAGTAGTCCACATCATGACCGTGCAAGTCAGGTTCGCTGATGGCACGTGAGACGGCATCCTCGTTGTCACTAGGAAACATGTCACGTATGTTACGACGAGACCGGTCCTTAGGGTTGACGTATGTTCCCTGCTTGAGAAACATGACGTCATTGCCTAATTGTAGACCAGATAAAGAGCGGACGCTCTTCCTGCCATCTTCATAAATCTTGAACGTCCCGTCACCTTGCTTTTTCTTCTCAAGCTTCTTTTGGATCTTAGTTTTGCCCCTGGCTGTGGCGTGGATAGTAGCCTAGAGTCAAAAAATAGTACAAATATAGATATAGTGAATGTGGCTCCTAACTAAACATTAAGGGACATTGTTATTAGCAGCTTTTGGCAGCGTTAAAATAGTACTGTCAGGATTAACTAAAGACGAATTAGAGCTGAAAAGACAGAGCAAACTGACCTGGGAGTATGGCACATTAGTGGCAGTGTTAAAGTGGCGTAGCTTGCGACTCAATGTACTACTGGCGTAGCTGGAGAAGCTCATGGCATCCGAGACTGACGCTTCCGTTGTCTCTCTCTGAAATTTACGCTCCATGCGCCGCCGGTGCTTCTGCTGCATTTTTATGCATTCCTTGATGCGCCATTCAGCATCACGGAAAGCCCGGTCCTTCAGTTTGCTAACTATCTTGGGGTTAAGGGCTGTCTGCTTGGAAGCGATGGAGTCCAGATAGCGCACGCAATCCATATGGTTCTTGGTGGCAGCCATGTCCAGCGGCGTGTGGTAGTCATTGTCCAGGCACCACACGTTGGCACCAAACGACACCAGGAAGGACAGGCAGTTGAGATGGCCATTGGAGGCAGCCAGGTGGAGCGGCGTGTTCCCCCATATGTCACACTTATCTGGGTTCCCCCTGAAAGTAAAGCCGTGATAGATCCATATCATTTGTGGCATTTAATAGTGACCTCTTCGAAACCCGACCCTATAGCCTATATATAGAATATACAATTCACACTTTTATGTGTAAAGTGAAACTGGATATAGCTTTTCCAACCCTCATTATCAGTTGCTTTATATCCCAAAAATAACTGAGACCACACTGGCAATCCCATGATTTTTTGATTATGTTTTCAGCATTGGCTTCTCATCCGTGAAGGCCAGTAAATAATGAATAAGTCTATGAAACTGAAACAACCCGCTCTACACATTTGATGTGTAAAAAACATTCTAAGAAGGTCATAAGAAGGACAAACAGGTGTGTTATATAACCCACGCAATCTCTAATTTTTCTTACTTATATAAGTTTTCTTTTGTAAGCCAGTAATCCAGGTTTATCTCTCCTAATGCTGATCCAAACCACTGGATCAGTAATTTGATCGCCTGCTTGAATAAGAGGGAGCTTGTTGGGTGTCTCCTTACTAGCAAGAATGATAGAGTTGCATAGGTGATGTCACACTAAATTCCTGTGTACAGACTGTAACCACAAGCCTGAACAACAAAGAAACTATTCTCAAACTGTATGAAATGTTCTTATTTATGACTGCTAGAAACTACATACAGTACATACTGTAACTGTTCATGATTTAACTATTCAATGTGCATTCTAGTAAATGCATTTTAAATCTAGTTTGTTAAATACTGTGTTGAGAAATGTACAAACACATATAGGTGCAACTGTAATTTGCAAATTATTCAACAGGGTGGGCCATTTATATGGATACACTGTAATAAAATGGCCACCATGGTCACCATCCATCTCATATACTTACTCATATAATTTCCCCCCTCACATATACTAATGTACCACAAACAGGAAGTTAATATCACCAACCATTCCCATTTTATTTAGGTGTATCCTTATAAATGGCCCACCCTGTATATTAAATAGTATCACATATCTCATGTTACTTGCTATATGATGCTCTATGCAATTACTCGTAACAGTGCATGCATTATGATATGATATTCGGCTCTCTTGAAACTGAACTCAGACTGAAACATTACTATACTATACTGTACACTATAGCTCCACCTACAGACACAAAGTATTGTATATATTATATTGTAAAATATATATATATATATATATATATGTATATATATATAATTTGCGCTGCTCTAATTTACATTTACAGTTAAGCTGTATCTTTCTGTTTTCTGCATGAAGCGCTAGCTGAGCCTAATTAATATTTGATGGGTGACAGGTGAAGCCTTGCAGTGATGCATTATGGATGAGAAAAGCTGCAAGGTTTTCACAGTTAGCAAGTTAGGGAGCTGTGTGCACTATTGGGTCAAGCCAGAATTTGGATTATGACCCGATAACCTTGATTTTTGGCATGCCATTAATTCCATCAAATATATTATCATACAAATGTATCATCTTATAAAATGAGAGAGCCTTATAGATCCTTATCTTACACAATAACACACAATGTACTGCAGCTGTTCTAGTATTAGTGGGGTAAAAAAGACAGTTCATAACTCATGGTCTACATGAGTAATAAACTGTCATTCTCACTCCACTAATACTGTCAGATAAGACATATGACTGTCAGAACATTGTGAAATTAGTGGAAGAGAAGTAGAATATCATAGGTTATCTCCTAACAAATGACTGCTATATGATACCCACCACCTATAAATTTCTATTTTTTAGCTTCGTTGCTATTTTTACCATCATTTTACTGTCCCTTTTTCTTAACAGCTTCTAATAGCATGACCGTTCAGAGTCGGTTCTCATGTACGGTAATGCACTAATGACCTTTTCTGTCAACGGTGGCCATTATCGTGGGAAATCATGCTTCAGGGATCAGTCAGTGCCATGCTGTGCATTGAATTAATCACTAGAGAAATGAAACACCCAAATTAAGGGATTAATTACTGTATCTCTATGTGTGCATGAGCATAAGTTGGCTCTTACCACAGAAACGCGATGCTTGCTTTGCTTTATGTGGAGGAGATCAAGCGATAGCCAGTGGCTTTCAATGGTCAAACAGTCCGATTATGCATTCAGGACTGCTGAACAGTGGGAGAACTTTTAACAATTACGAGCTTTTATAAAGGGCCTCTAGGTCCGCAGAGGAAACCAGGTCAACTCCGATGAAAGCTTTTGTGTGTTTGCTTTTTATCTGTCTGTAACAGAGCGGCTGTAGATCACATCGTGTGGAATTGTTAGTGTGTTGTTACAACTCAAATGACACTGCAAATGAATAAGGGCCACTGAGAATTAGCAGGGGCAGTATATCCGTACATTCAAGGTATACATTTTTAATCAGTCCATGCATTAACAGGGAATTGTACCTATGACCTTGGTGTTGTTGCTAATTCACTGACAGTCTTAAGGCACAGAAACACGTTGAAATAACACTAAATATATTTTTCAATGACATGTCAAAAATGTAAAAAACTTGCATACACAAGACTTGCAACACAGTTATTTTTTTCTGCCTGAACGGACTCTCTCAAAACTATATTTTGTTGGTGTTGATTCATTATTTTTGAAGCCAGTTCATTTCCTTGTTAATAATAAATACACTTTTGGGTTACTTTAAATAGTTTTTACAGTGAGAAAAACCTTGCCTTTCATGGTATCATTTTAATATGGCATGGTTCTCTGCAAACTCGAGACACTTTACATAACACCCCCATAAATATCACGAAAAGGGGTTTAAGGAAGTAGGCTGGAGAACTGAGAACATCACGTTCCACACCCAATTAACCTAATAAAATCATCAGCCCTGTGAAAGCACCAGCCGTCGTGACACCAGCATAGCGTTGTGATGATATACGTAGCTGTGACTAAAGATCCGCGCCATGCCGGTTCCTGCGCAAGCCATTTCATATGAGCCGTGCATGCAAACATACGGGTTAAACTTCCGTTAAATGCACAGACTTAACTAGTTCGTGCAATTGTAAAAATGTTGGCAATGACGCGCAGGCTTACCCTCTCCCAACAATCAGCCGCAGCGCTTCTAGGTTGCCGTGGTATGCGGCCCATAGGGTCGGTGTCATGCCATCTTCATCCGGAGCGTTCAGGTCCTTCCGCGTCGCTTCTTTCAGCAAGTCAAGGTAGCCATCCCGAGCTGCCTTGTGGTATTTGTCATTCATGGTAATCTCGAACCTCAGCCTCCATCACTCTTTCACTAGCTCTGTGCATCAGGTCTGAACCCCTGACCGGCTAACGCGCGCGTGAGGCACTTGGAGTTTCCAAGGACACCTCAGACGAGCAGCGGGCGCGTGAGGGTGTGGCTTCAGCTCGGTCCAAAACGCAATCTTTTACACATTTAGGATTTGAATATAATATTATTAGGCGAAGGAAAGACATTCTCAGACCTCAGACGTAAGCACACAAACGGCATTAAGAAACAGTTTTTTTTTTTTTTTGCTTAATAAACATTCAAATAAAGTGACACCAAAAACGCAGCAGGACTCAGAATAAGCTACTCATAAATAAATATAAATAAAACAAACAAAAAAAAATCTGAAGTTGTTGCATGTTTAGTAAAACATATCGGCATATTTTGATTTTGCTGAATACATTTCTCCTTGAAATGCCAAAAAAATAGGTTTGTGATGTATTGCTTTAATATCTGATATTATTTATTATTATTATTATTGTTGTTGTTTTTTTTGGGTGGATAATAATTTTTTTTTTTTAAGTTAGCCAACTGTATTTTAGTGATTTAACCATTTTACTACAACAAAACTTAATAATAATAATAGAAGGTTAACATGGTTACTAGCTAAACCATTGTAACCACAGATTAATAATGGTTTTGCAACACTTACCATGGTATTTAAAGTAAAATTGTGGTTATACAAATGGAAGTCATTGTAGCAAAAAAAAAAAAAAAAGTTTTTTTCATGGTCAGTACAATTTTACTATAATGAAACAATGGCTAATTTTAGTAAGGGAATGTCCTTCTTTTCTTTTCACATTATAAATAATAAGTTGTCACAGTACTTAAACATTTTTTTTAATCAATATTTTTTTATACTGTGTCTGTGATTTACCGGTCACTGAAACCTGGATTAATAGCTGCGTCAATGTTATTTATGGTCCTTTTGTATGGATGGCATATATATCATGATGTCCCATCACTGTGGCATTATCACGCACAGCTCCACTGATGTTTGAGGATTTATAATGCCTATAATTGCATGGTGTATAGTAGATGTCAAATTGTTCATACATTTTGTTCTAATTACTTGTGTACTGTGTGTTGTGTCTGACAGGTTACAGGTCCTTCAGTGATACAGCTGTAAATCTTTGTGTCACCGAGAGAATATATATACCATGAGGTGGCACGCTCCTCAGAAGGCCAGTGGTTCCTACTCGTGGTAAGTAAAGGAAACTATTCTTGCATATAAGTATGAATTGTGTTCTACTGTATAGCGCTAATTTATAGCTTTTGCGCTGTGTTTACTTTAGAAGTTCTGTATTTTGAAATGATGCAAGTTGCTTTTGGTAAAAGCGCATGTTAATATTTCTTGTGTTGACATTAATAATCACCATTAATGCATTGCTTTCATAGTCCTCAACAGAAACAATGCGCTTGTACTCAGACAATTACAATGAAATTGGGTGAGGCTGAATATCACAATGATTGTGAAAACCCATATAAGCTGAGTAAATAAAGGCTTTAAATTTTGAACACAGATATGATTAAAGTAAATAAAAGCTCAATATTTGTTGATGACTCAAAGCTGAGGGTGTCTGATCAGTACTTCACATTTCCTTCGTCACCAAACAGACTGCAGGTAGCCCTCTTGTTAAACACTGTTATCACAATAGCTGGGAGCTCTTGGCTGGCTTTGGTCCAGTGCAAGCAAAGGTGAAATCTTTGTAGATTCCCAATATTGTCAAGTCAGATTTGAGGATGCAGGTCCATTTAGATGTGGGATAGACGCAGGGCAAGACGTAAGCAGACGAGAAGACAGGTGATTGGTTGGAGACTTATGCGGGTTCAAGTATTTATGTAGCTTGAGGAAACTAGGCTCCTTCAAATTATTTTGCATGACAACTTGTAGACGGTCTTCGCATGCTTCATACTCCACAAATTCAACAGACTCTTTTTTTTAACTTGGACACTTAGAACTCCACTAACGAACTGACTTGTGTTTTCTTGCGGACAGCTCTTCTAACTCACGCAACATGACGACGAAACAAGACCTGGAAGCCATCGAGAACCAGATATCCACCATCAAAGTCAGTTCCCATGGAGAGGCGGTCAACCCGGTACTCGCCCACGGCGGGTTCAAAACGGTGGAGAAGGGACGCAACTGGGGATGGCTCCTGTCTGGATTCATCTCCTTAAACATCCTGCTCCTGGGAATCCCCATGGTGTGCGGAAGTGTCTTTAACAAGATCCAGATCACCTCGTCTCACCTTCTGATTTTTCTCATCTTGCTTGTCATTCTCACCACCGTATGGATGATTTACTACAAAATCCATACGTCAAGGGTGTACCGAGCAGTGCTCTACAAAGACAGTCATGCTGGACCAGTTTGGCTGAGAGGTCAGTCTTAATTTTTCTATGGCCCAATAAAGGAGTTGGTGACAAATGGCTTTGAATTAAATCACAGTAAATGAAAGATTTCAGAATATCTTGTATATTCCATAGAAAACTACTCCCAAATGCTTATACTCTGCTTGTGTCTTCATCAGGTGGACTGGTTCTGTTTGGCGTCTGCAGTGTAATTATGGACATTTTCAAGATTATTTATTACGTGGGTCGTATACACTGCGAGTCGCCTGTGAAAATCGCCTTCCCAGTTGTGCAAGCTCTGTTTGTCATTGTACAGGTAGGTTAAAACTATAAAGAATGGTTTAGGCAATTTGTTATTGTATTTCTAGATCATTTAATTATACTTTCTTCCATTTTTTCAGACATACGTCCTCTGGGTTCATGCAAAAGACTGTGTGCAGATACAGCAAATCATCACACGGTGAGTACTTGATGTAATGCAGACTTTGTTTACTGTATCTGGGTTTTGTCAGTTTATTTCCTTGTCTTATTCTATCTTGAACTCAGTGTGTAGTCAGGAAGAGAAATGAATGGGAAAATCTGACAAATGTAGGCAAATGCTTTCAAAACCGTAAAGGAAGTAGGTTGTTTGTAGCCACCTTGACTAGCCCGTTGACTGTAGAGCTGTGTGACGTCTTGGTGTGGAGCAATAAGCATATATTTTAAAGTTAACTCAAGGAAATGTTTGCACGACTGAAGGTTTGATAGGATAAGGGCATGTGTATTGATTCTTGTTTTGAGTGTACACTTCTATGAAACAAAGCCGCTAGCATTACAGCATAGTAATATTTACTCTTTCGTTGCAGTTGTGGTTTGATGTTGACGCTGTCTACGAACCTCATGGTGTGGATGACAGAAGTAACAGAAGAGTCGCTCCATCAAACAGTGGCTCCAGCCGACCCTTCATACAACGGTTCCTCAAGTGGTGGTCACAAAATCGATGTCACATCACAAGGTGATTTAATCAGCAAATAATATTGCACACTTTTGAAACTTACCTAATGAAATAAACAAAACAAAAAAACAGCATTTGATGGTTTGGTATGTTTTGAAGTATGGCAGCCGGTCCTAAGCAACTAGTTCCTGCTCGGGACCAGCTGAAAACCAGCATATGCTGTTTATTTCGACAGGGTTGTGTACTTAAGTTAAACTACATTGACAAATATTGAACATTCTGTATTGATTCGTTTAATTTGATGATTAAGTCGAGTATTTCATTGACGTTCTGCATTGTTGTCTTTCAGACCGCGCTGGAGCAAGCGACTGCGAGTGTATCCATGACATGTGCGATGTTTTTGAGAAGGCCTACTACTATATGTACCCCTTCAACATCGAGTACAGCCTCTTTGCATCAGCCATGGCCTATGTCATGTGGAAAAACGTCGGCCGCCAGATGGATGAACACCATAGCCACAATCTGCACTTTAGACTGTGGGACGTTCTGGTTGGTCCAGTTCTTGGCCTGATCATTCTGGTGGCGGGCCTGGCTACGTTTGTGGTGTACGAAGTAGACGTGGCCAAAGAGGATCCAAAAAAGAAGGAGGAAGCTCTGGTAATGCATTACATCATGAACATAGTCGCCATCCTTCTGATGTCCATCACGACTCTGATCGGCTGTATAATCTTCCGGATGGATAAGAGAGAGCAGGTGTCGGGAAAGAACCCTACCAGGAGTCTGGATGTGGGGCTGCTTGTGGGAGCCTCTCTGGGCCAGTTCCTCATCTGTTACTTCACCATAGTAGCTGTTCTGGCATCAGGGGTCCAGGGGCACATAAATGGGCTCAACCTGACCAATTCTATTCTGACTGTGATCCAGCTGTGCCTACAGAATGCCTTCCTCATCAAAGGCCTCCATCGGGAGCCATTTAGAGAGACTGAAACATCCACCGTCTTCGCCAACATCATGGCCGTACGAGAGAGAGACCCAGAAAGACGGAGCAGCTCTATCGTCCCAGCTCACACGCTACCCATCCCGTTGACGTTGCTCAAGGGTCAACTGTCATGGAAGAGGAGGATCCTTAAGGAGATCTGTGGCTTCCTGTTATTCTGCAATGTCATTGTAAGTACCTGACTCCATATTTTTTTTATTGAGTTAGGGGTAGGGTTGCAAAGAAGCGAAACATTTCTGGCAAATTTTTGGAAACATTCTAGAGTCTTTGGAAAATTTTCTGGAAAATTTGGGGGGAAAAAGGGCATTTTTGGAAAGTTCTTTAAAATTGGTATTATGCGTGTATGCCTTCTAGACTTTAACACATAATGGAATAGAAAGTTTTTAAGTCGGTACATTGTGTTTCTGTTTTGTAGCTTTGGATTATGCCTGCCTTTGGAGCCCGGCCTCAGTTTGACAACACCATCGGATCAGACATCTTTGAATTCCAAACATGGGCAGCGGTAGTGAATATCGGAATGCCTTTTGGTATCTTCTACCGGATGCACTCAGTGGCTAGTCTGTTTGAGGTGGGCCTTACCTCTTAAATCAGCTGACCGCTTGGGAACTGTACAAGCTTATGCACATATTTTTGTAAAAATATATATATTTTTTATATTATATTTTTGTTTAGCTGAAAGAAAAAGTTTATTATTTTTTACTACATTTTTATTGTATAATACAACAATGTGTATATGTGAGTGTGTGTGGAGATCTAGACCATGTTAACCTGAAATCCGTTTGAATATATGAATGATGACACAATATCATCTGAAAAAATGGCCTAATCCTGTTACAGGCATTCAACTGTTAGCAAAGCAGTAAAACCCTCTGGAAGTATTACCAGAGATCTGCCTTTTCATTGGCATCTGTGAATTCCCAATATCCGTTTATTCTGGTCATTGTGTACCAAGATTAAAATGAGCAAACTGTACTCTTTTGTCTTGTTCTTTGAAGTCTGAACAGGAAGCATGACGCAACGACGACTGTGTTTTTGTACTCTACATCCTCTCAATATATTTGGACAATTTTTGCACAAACATTAAAACACATATACAAACACAATGTCTTGATCTGTTCCACAAGCTCTCTTATAAATACTGCCACAAATGAAGAAAAACATTCTGTTTACAGTCATCGGCACTTAAAACAAAATGATGAACATATGCAGAAATTCAGTCATTTTGACAACATCGGATAGCTTCATATTTCTCATACTTTAAACTGCAAGCAGTATTTACAGTATCTCATTAGCAAAACTGATATGCAGACAAAAATAGAGATATTGGTAGGTTATATACCATCTAACAGCTGTGATATATAATACTTTGGAAACAACATTTTTTTTGTACATTTTCACGATGCTTATGAATACTTGTGATATTAATCTAAACCGACTGATTGATTTTCTGTTCGTTTTCCATTTATACCTGACTATAGTGAAATTTGGGAGTAAACACGTGTAATTACAGATAACAAAAAAAGAGGATTAGCAAGAACGCCCTCTTGTGGTGATAATACAATCTAGAGGTCTTTGTCCACGCTTCTAATCTAACGACTTCCTAGACCAGGGTTCCTCAAATCTTACCCTGGAGGTCCGATGCACTGCAGAGTTTAGCTTCAACCCTGATAAAACTCACCTACCTGTGTTTTCTAATGATCCTTAAGACACTGATTAACATGCTGAGGTGTGTTTGATTAGGGTTAGATCCAAACTCTGCAGTGGATCGGACCTCCAG
>JAUCMU010005937.1:0-24739 GCA_032275025.1 Enteromius treurensis | reverse complement strand
CTCAGGCCAAGGCACTGAGCACTTGCACAAGGGTGGTCATGTCCCAGAAATTCTCAGTGAACTCCACACCGCCGTGGATTTCACTCCCCAAGCGACAAAGGTTACGCCGCGGTCTCTGGGTCATGCAATGTCCACTGTGGTGGTCCAGGAGCGCCATCCGAGGTTGTGTTGGTGATGTGAGTGAAACAACAGACAAGCTCTTTGATGCTCCCGCATTGCCCAGAAGTTCCCTGCTGCTCAGTAGCAGACTTGTGCTGTTCTACCTCGGTGTGCAGCTGCTGCCTCCACCAGGCCACCGAAGGCGCCGCCTCAGACTGCTCGTCGCCGAGGGCAGGCCCCTTGTTGCCGCTCCCACGCAGCTAACGCAACAGCCACAAAAACAAGCAGAGCTGTGGAGCCGGCCGCCAGGCAGCCACCCAGCCCATACAGGCCCCCGCCAAGCTGGCGGCAAGTGAAGAGTGCAAGCGGCCAGAGGACGGGTGACCCAGGGATGACGCGAACTGCTCTTCAGAACATGAGCTTTCCATCCCCGGAGGAGGGCCATCATTTCACTGGCCTCTCAGTCAGGGCCCAAAAACTTCGGCAAAGAGCGGTTCTTCCATCTCTGGGTCCCACGAAGGGATGAGGCGTTGTGGACGAGGCAAAAAAAAAAGGTTTTGTATCTCGTTGCTGGCAGCAGTTCGAGGACAGGGAGGAGGAACCAACGGACTACCCGCCTCACTTCTGCCGGAACGCAGGTAAGAGTTGCATCCACTCAGACCCCACTGCGGACCGGCTTCGAGACGCCCGAGCCGGGTCTCTGTGTACCCTCATGCTGCCCCACTGCTGGCACCCCGGTAGTTCTGATGGTGCCACTATTTCGGTTCTTAGATGCCTGGATCGGGCTCAGACCGTCTCGTTGGCTCATCCGGACCATCCGTCTCGACTATGCAATTCAGTTTCTCCGGCGCACTCCCAAATTCAGCAGCATCGCAATCTAAACTACCTCGATGACTGGCTGATACTAGCACAGTCTCGGGCTCAGTTGTGCGAACACAGGGACTTGGTGTTACGACACCTCAAGCCTGTTGGGACTTCGGGTCAACCGGGAGAAGAGCAAACTCTGAAGCAAAATCCCGCAGAGGATCTCTTTTCTTTGGATGGAGTTGGACTCGAATACATGCTTGAATACATTCAAAGGCAGGATGGTGGTTCCACTGAAACTTTTTCAGAGGCTCCTGGGGCATATGGCGGCAGTCACAGTGGTGGCACTCACGATCGAGTCCCAAGGTGGGCGTGGCGACGCAGCACCTTCCAGGTTCAGATAACACCGGCCTGCCGCCAAACCTTCTCTCCGTGGTCAGACCTCTCCTTTCTCCGGGCAGGAGTGCCTCTAGAGCAGGACTCCAGGTATGCTGTGGTGTTCACAGATGCCTCCACCACCGGGTGGGGGGCCACGTACAACGGCCATGCAGTGTCAGGGGTTTGGATGGGACCTCATCTGCATTGGCATATCAGTTGTCAGTACGTCTAGCTCTGGGTCGTCTCAAGAGGCGCTAACAGAGCACTCACATACTAGTCCGTACGGACAACACAGCGACCGTTGCATACATCAACCATCAAGGTGGTCTACACTCCCTTCGCCTGTCGCAGCTTGCCCGCCACCTCCTCCTATGCGCCATTCACATTCCGGCGACTGCAACCGAGCAGCCCAAGCCCGGCCCGTGACCGACAGCTCATCAGAATTACCAGCCAGAGCCTGACCCGAGCCCGTCTTTTCCCCTTCTACCAAAACGTCTTATACTGCTGTTTTAGCTATTAAAATAGTTCAGTTATGAGTGTAATTGCAGAATGATTATATTTTGTTCAGTTTTTTATTAAGCTAATTTAGACATTTTTTGTTTGTTACATATAAGTTTGTGTTTTTTAAAGTACAGAGCGGCCGACAGTGAGCTGATCATAAAGGATTACTGATCAATTTAGCCTTCTCAAATCATCACGACTTGCCCCAAAAAAAATCGATAGGCATGCTAAAAACAGTTCAAACATATAACAATTTTTAAACACTAAAAGAATAAATGTTTGTCATGATGGTTTGTGAGAGTGACGCTATAAAGCGCTTTCTGCAGGAAACAGAGGCACCCACCAGCACTTGGATTTTATAGCCTTCGCCTTAATTTTCTCTGATAAAGGTAGGAGTACTGTCTGTCATCCAGAACTGTAAAGGGTCTACTTTTATTTGTGTGCACTGACAGTAAACGTGATTTCATAAAACAAGCATGTTAAGCCTTCTCGTCTGGGACAGGAGCGTTTCACTAAAAAGAACAGAAACTGAGCGAAAAAGACATGATGAAGCATTAAATTACCACTTAACGAAAAAAAAAAAAAAAAAAAAAAAAATTACGTCTCTTTAAAGGTGCATCTATGCGAAGATGGAGGATCAGGAAATTCAGAAAACTCAGAAAACATGTTCATGAGTAAATAATTCAAATGTCTTCCTATTGTTTTCCCTCGACACATTCATGATAATTACCTTTGCAATTACCTTTGCATCTGAACTCTTCAGCTGCGCTGTGCTGACGGCTACTCTCTCTCTGCGGCGGGACAATACTTGTGAATAAAACTTTTAGCTGCAGAGCGCGGTCTCGTGTTGTATTCACCGGCGCCGCATGGCAATCTTTTAATCATTAATTGACAGATGTCTAAAATATAAAAATAAGGAGAAGCCTAAAACAGGCCTGAGGCCCGACCCGCCTCTGAACTTTGACGTCAAAATTGGCCCAAAGCCCGGCCTGAGTGGCGCAAAAAAGTCAGGGCCCTATCGGGCCCCGGGCCTGGCCCTAAATGCAGGGCTCTACCTCTCAATGCCAGTTGTTTTATGCCCTGACCGACAGAACCCTTGGCAGGGACGCCCTGACACACAGCTGGCCGCGGGGCCTGTGCAAAAATGTGTTTACCCCAGTGAGCCTTCTAGCACAGTTCCTTTGCAAGGTCAGGGAGGACAAGGAGCAGGTCCTGCTGGTAGCCCCCTATTGGCCCACCAAGACTTGGTTCCCCGAACTCATGCTCCTTGTGACAGCCCCTCCTTGGCCGATTCCTCTGTGGAAGGATCTACTGACTCAGAGACGGGGCACCTTTGGCACCCACGTCCAGACCTCTGGAAACTCCATGTCTGGCCTGGAAAAAATGGGATGCAGAGGTTCTAGGTAACTACCCCAAGTGGTAGTTGACACTATTTCTTCTGCAAGAGCGCCTTCTACAAGAGTTGCCTACACGTTTAATGGTGTTCTTCTAAACGAGAGGACCCCCGGAGATGCTGATCAAGAGTTGTGCTTTTGTTCTTGCAGCAAGGGTTGGAGCGAAGGCTGTCTCCCTCCACCCTCAAAGTCAAAGTCACCCGATGAGCTCATGATCTCCACCAACAAAACAAATGAAAAACCAGTTTGTTTATCTGTTCGAAAAACCTCTAACAATTTAGGTGTGCCTATGTTTTCTACACCTCTCATTAGCCGCGGTGTTGATGCTGTGCTCATTTACATCTCTACAATAACACACCTCGAAATAAAGCTGGATTCTGCTAGTTGATTTCTGACAGCTGGAGGCTTTGCTTCTCTGTTGTGGCCTTCATATTGCTGTTATTTTGCTTTACTTCGAATATTTTGTATAATCAAATTAGTCGCCATCTGTGCTGTTTACTTACAAATGAAGTGCTTGGGAAAGAAAGTAGCTACATTTGACTGATCAACCATTGCAAATCACCTATGTATAAACATATACTTTTATTTTTCTGTGTTACCCTGGAAACGCATTTGATAAATGAATCCCTCCTCTGTGCCTTTGAATTGATATTGAAGACTATTGAGAGGAATCGGTGGGGTGTTGATCAAATTACTACACAAAACTTAACATAAAAAAACAAAACAAAAAAAATCTGCTTAGGTTCAGCTCCATTACATGACATTAATTTTCCGTTCACACTTTGTAATAAATATTATGAACCCAGTAATGGACTGTGCAGCTCTTTATGACAAATGGCTTTGGCTAGGTCTCTCTTTGTGATTTCTGGCTTCCCCATGAACCACTTTTTGCAAAAAAAGCATCTGAATCATTGGCTGAGTGCGATCATTCAGAATCCAGACAGCTAATACAATGAAAAAGCCCTGATGTATGGTTTCCTGCATGAATGGCTGTAAAATATTACAAAAGGTTGCAGAAATATTTTTTTTGTAATAAAGACGTTTTTATTTTTATCATTTTCTATTCTCCTGCTCTTCGATCGTCTGCGTAGTGTATTTTAACTCAGACAGCATTGTTAAGAAAAACAACAATGAGCGAACATAAACTGTGTACTGTCGAGAATACAATAGGATGGGACAAAAAATAATTTAAGGTCAATCTAGCAAAAATATGAACTGAGAAAGCTTCTAAATCTCTAAGGATGTCTGCTGTGGTTTAAATGAGTTTTTCCACAAACTATAGTTTATGCACTGCCTTATTTGTTTGATCTGCATGCAGCATACACTAAAATACACATCAAAAGCCTTAGGCCATCAAGGATTTATTTATTTATTCACTCATGAAAAGATTTTAATATACAGTACTTATTGACATATGACACATTAAATTGATAAAGAATTGGCATACAATGAATAAATGAATGATTGTTGTTTTTGGACCTTGCAGCATAGTTTTCACCGAAAAAAAAAAAAAAAAGTTCTTAACATGTTTTTAGAGCAGCTAATCAACCTTATGAAATGAGTTCTGAAGGATGTGTGACACTACATACTACAGTAATGATCAAATTCTGCTTTGATCACACTAGTGAATTACTCTATATTTAAAAATATATTCACATAGTCTTCTTTATCCATTTTTTATTCATCATTTTTTCTTGTCTGTTTGCTTGTTTGTGTGTGTGTGTGTGTTTCATCAAATAAATGAAGTTTTGGTGAGCAGTGGAAATGTATTTTAAGAACATTAGGACAAATTACCGGTAGGACAAAGAAATAAACTAAACTAAACTAAACTAAACTAAAAAAATAAAAAAAAAATAATAAAATAACATAATTATTACATTACAAGTGATTTAATTATAATTATATATTAAAAAATTAATCAAATAAACATTTACCATGTTGATAAAATTGATTAAATCACAGACATTTAATTTTACACACAAAAAAATTATATACAGGACATTTCTGTTTTAAATGAGCATGATATGTAATCACTGAAATACCAGTAGTATTAAAACTACACATTTTTTACACGTTCAACTATAATAGCTTCATATAATAATTATAGAAAGAAAAAAATTATAATAAACTGTTCTCTTTAAATATGATGCAGTGTTTTTCCATCTGAAAAAGCCCTCAGATAAGGTTGGACTCTTATGCTGGTTCTTCTCATGGTAATTTTACCTCGTCGGCAAAGTTCATCGGACTGGCTCAAATTCTGCATTATAGCACTGAAGTGTAAAAATCCCTGACCTGCATGGTTAGGCAATATTATTCATATTAGCATGAAAAAAAAAAAAAAATGAAATAAATAAATTAAAAAAATCTAATTCCATTACTGGAGAGTTGCTGGTTCAACCCACTATAAAGTGTACACAGAATATTCAGCATTTAAGTTGGAATTTACAACATACTGAAATGGACATCGACTGACCTTAGGAACAAGGCATAATTTTATGTAGAAAAACTTTTAATGTTTTTTGGTGACTCAAATGAATATATAACCAAACTGGTGGCCTCGCCTCCTCAAAACTTCAGAGAATCCTTCATGATATTCAGAACCATGGACAGCGGCAAGCAAACACACACACACACATGGTTCATTCAGATTCAACATCTTCACAGCACAGGTTCTGAGTGTAAATATGTGCTGCTAAGAACCAAAGATACATATGTTCGTAAAGATTTGAACTGAGAAACACTGTAGCAAAGTAATGCAACTTTAATGAGACTCTTATTGAGAATAATGAGGATGACAAAAAACTCAAAGTAAAACATCCCGGCCCATTACGACAACGAGAGTTTAGGGAGAAGTGTGCTTAATTGTCACGGAAATAATGCAATAAATCTTACTGATCCTAAAATGAATGTGAAATGCTTGAGAAAAACGCATGCTTTGCTGAAGAGGAAATGTTTGGCTCATACATGTGCTGAAAAAGCATTACACATCCCTCAGATTCATATTACACCCTTATCATTAGAACAGCAACACCCTCCAGCTGCAGAGTATAAATAACTGTGTAAGCAATAAATAAGCATGCTGTTCTAGGGCCTGTGCTGTACCAGTCCAGAGGAAAAAAGGAAGGACAAATTGTTCATTTATTTGTGAACATCAAGACAACAAGCATGGCAGACCTATGGCTAAGATGGAGAGGGTAGAGGCTGGACTCATTACACGCGCTAAACCTGTTTAAAGCGTCTCTGCCTAGACCGACGCTTGCTGCTGTGTTGTTTGTCAAATTCAATTTGGAGAAATCAGAGGACTCCTTGGCACAGAGGTCAAGGCAATTTCGACGACAATGAATCTCATATATCCACTGGGGGAGTGTGTGAAAAAACTCCTATTAGCTGTTAAAAGTGTATCGTTCTCTCTACATACATCTCTACATGCTGAAACTTGTTCGCTCTCCCTTCCTGCCACATGGCACCGCCTTTTCAGAGTCGTCAGCAAGTTCTGCCAGTTCACAGACGCGGCATGCAGTCAATGAAATGTATGAGCCTTCCATCTCTTGGGTATCACGTTGCATCAAGACATCACAGTCCACAGCTCTTTAGCAAAGCAATTGCAGTATTAGAGCTGTTAAGAATGAACAATTCAAGAATTCTCCTTTACTGCACTCAGAATATCAAACAACTCTGAACTCTGTTTGATGCAACACACACACACACAGCTGGAGAACGGAGGCAGTCTCTTCAGGAGTTGGTTTCATAGGGCACACATGTGTTTTTTGTCTCAGTCGCTGTGTGAACTGACATGCAGGAGCTCCAGGTGCCAGCTCAACTCACTGCTGTTTCTGTTTTTAATAACTAAGCAGTAACAGCTGAATGCATGCATACAGACACACATACATAAACAGAAACAAAAATGAATAAGAAACAGTTCCACCAAATAAAAAATGCACTGATTCCTAGGCTTCCCTGAAATATTTCTCTGCTATATATGATAACATCAGTATGCTCTGAAAAAAAAAGAAGAAGAAAAAAAAGAGCTAATGTCTAAATTAATTGAATGTATCCAAGTCTACTACCATCATTAATGTTCATTTATACACTGATAATGTGATAACTATATTGTTATAAGTAATAAAGGTTTAGATTTAACTCTTTTCGTGCATAAAACATAATAATTATGTTTCTAAAAGCTTCTCAAACATTACTACTACTACTTCTCATTTTTTTTCATATTCTGTACATGGTGTAAGATTGTAGGCTATTATTTGATTTAATAAGTTGTGGTATAGTTTTGGTTTATTGTGTATATGTTAACTTATAAGATGCTGTTGTTTATATATTTCAAACAGTTTCATTGTGTTGGATGCTATTGTTTCAGTTATTGTGAGTGTGTACTGTGTAGTATTCGGCTCTCAGTGCTGCCGCCTGCCGATCGTGCACAGCGCCGCCGCTGCTATAAACCACCAGCGTTTTACATGAGACGCTCAATCCACGCGAAGCGGCACCGCGAGCGGAATGACACCGAGCGACGCGCGTCTCTTGCTCCTGCTGCTGCTGGGGCTCCGTGTGAGCGGAACCCGGGCCGGGGGAAAGCTGGACGAGGACCGGGACAAGAGAGGCGACGCGGAGAGTCCGTGTGAGGTGAAGACCGTGACCGTGTCCACTCTGCCCGTGCTCCGGGAGAATGAGTTCAGCTTCACCGGCGCGGGATCCGGGAGTCTCGCCGGAGGGGAGTCCAGACTCCTGCTGTTCGTCAGGACTGACCTGCCGGGTCGCATCTCGGTTCTGGATGATCTGGACAACACGGCGCTGCCCTACTTCACCTTAGGTGAGATTTGACCGTACGCCAGTCATAACTAGAGCTGAGCTGAGAGATGACAGATGCTCTCCGCGCGTTCGCCTGCTTCTTATGCTTTTAAGAATCAGAGACACGGGTTTATTGCAAGAGCAAGCTTTATTCTAGACCAAACGAGCAGAATTACCATCGCAGGGCTTCAAAAGGTGTTTCAGTGGTTCTTTACCCGCATGGTTCTGCTTGAGCTCTGAGAGATCTCTCAAAACTGTGCTGAAGTATCAGGCTGAGTTTCCCTAGTTGCATAAAAACTGAAACTGAAAATATGACATGTTTCACATAGATCAGGTTCAAACAATGCATGCTGTAGATAAGGGAAATCTTTTCAAAATAATACGTTTTGACTTAAAATCTGAAGAAGCATTTTTCAGTTGCCTGTATTTCTCTGGGGAGTGCATTATAGGTATTATTAGACTTATTTTGCATGGCATACTGCATGGTTATTTGCACGTACAGCATATTGTACAGTACGGTATCTGGGTTGAAAACAGCAAAGTCTGTCTAGTTAAAGACACTGTTCTTTAGGCATGTGGAAAGTTCTTCATGTGTTGTTATTGGTTTTTTCACGTTAGAGACTTGTTTGGGGTTCTTTAAGCATGGTTTTGCATAAATTGTTGGCTTTTTGGCTATATATGCAAACTTTTCTTTGTTGGGTATCTTAGAGAAACAGAAATGTTACGGCAAATGTCATTTGCACATTTGTTGGCCATCAGGGTGACAATTATCTGTCTGAATCTGAACGAATGTTTATAATGCTCTGAGCTTTCTGTTAATCCGTTTATTATTTCATGCAATCTGGTGTGCTTAACATGGATGTACCATAATATATCAAATTAGAAATCATTAAACTTGCCAGTGCACAGGACTGAATGAAAAACAGCAATGGCAACTGTTCTGTATTGACCACCACATTGCCCTTTCACCTATATATAGAATTACAGTTAAGCTCAAACACAATATTGATGTTGACTGCTAATGGAAGAGGAAAACTAGGAACTATCACTATACATAGAGATCATATGATCCAGTCTGCTTTCATAGTGTTGTGCAGACTTTATTTGTATGCTACACACATTACTATTTAAATATACCCTGAAGCCATATGTGTATCTGCTGTGTGTAAACATGATTCTATATGCATCCAGCAGAGCATTTGAGTCCCATCAGTTAATGGGTGCAGACATAAGGCCAGTCCTGCAGATTTGGGTGTTCAGTGCAGAAATCGTCCTGGAACACAGCTAGGATTGGAGAGCTATCTGCTGTTCTTTGAGTGGTGAAAAGCAATGTCAGAAAACAAGGAAAATCTGCAGGTGGTTTCAATGCAAGGGAAGCTTAAGTGAATGAGTGGCAATTAGGGGTGTGCGTTTTAAGAAGAAAAAAAAAAAGATTTGTCTGTGAGTTTGTTGCCACAACAACTAATTTTGTGTGTTTGTAGATTGGCTAATTTAGGGCTGTCATGTAAGCTGACTGTTTTTTTTTCATGTTCATCGTATTCTGTGACGCAATTCGTTCACATCAGTGAAAGTTAACTTTTTCATTAAGGCAATACCAGCCCCAGATTTACAAAAATAATGCCACCATATTATACGTATATTGTAAAATATACCTTTTTTATTTAACAATGAAATATTTTACATATGAAACTTAAGCTGTCTGAATGATATAATCATTTATTCAATCAGTTCATTCAAATGGCTGATTCATAAAGGCACGAGGCAAGTGACTGACTTTTTAAATGGATCATTGAATACTTCAGTAACTCTGATTTGTTTAGTGTCCAACCAGTTCTGTATGTGGCTCGGAGATGTACATTTGCTCTGTTGTGGCTTTGTTTAGAAAAGATGATACTGGAGATATAGTGTCTAAATTGTAACTCGCAATATGAACTTCTTGCTTACTTGATGTGCAGTCAGCCTGAAAATGCAAACTAAAGTTTTGGATGATGCAAACAAAACAAACTACAACATAAAACCTTTTTTAGGGGTAGTTTACTCAGAAGTGAGGGTTATGTCGTTATTTTCTAACACTCAGGGAGTTCTGAGCCTGTATGAATTTACATGTATTTCTCTGAACACTTTAGAAGATGTTTTGGGGTGCGTTGATGGCCAAGCAGTTGGTAGCAATCGACTTCCATAGTATGGACACAAAATGCTGTGAATGTGAATGGCTGTGGTCATTGGTTTGGTTGCCAACATTCTTTGAAATATCTTCTTTTGTCGTTCATTCCAAAGAAGCACAAGACTTTCATAGACTTTTACATTAACTGTTGCCTCCTGGTTGGATGTTCAGAGCAGTCCCATGCCATCTTAAAGAAAAGGCTAAAACAATCTCTTATCTTTTTTTGACCCTCTAGCTATCTTTATTCTAATTATGTATTATCTATGTGTGTGCTTGTTTGTGTATTTAAATAAAAAAAAAAAAAATTAAGGCCTCTAACACTATTTTTCTCTATTCTGTTACTTATTTGTTTTATTTTTATTTACAGTATTATTAAAAAAAAAAGACCCTCTAACACTAGCACTCCCTGTTCTGTTTCTATTCTGTCTACTTGTTTTCTTTTCATTTTTATTATGTTGAAAACTCATTACTCTTTTGTTTGTTTTGATTACCTCTCTTTTCCTCATTCGTAAGTCAGTTTGGGTGAAATTGTCTGCTAAATGACTAAATTCAAATATACTGTAAATAGAAGTACTGAATTGTTGAAATCAAAATTAAATTTTTAATCATGCCGACATGCATGAATAGCAAGCTTGCTTGTGTGATATTACTATATTGACCATAACTCATACGGGGCATTTTTGCCACCATATGTAAAATATGTTGTGGAATGAAACTCAATAATGACAGCTTTAACATCACACACACCAAAATCAGTTTGAATTTGCAAAGTAGATCCGCTGACCTTTTGCAGAAAGTCTTTGTGTCTATGTCAGCCCGGTTTCAGGACTTTCAGAATCAGGTTTGCATTGGTGACTAATTTTACTCGGGCTTCCTCTGGTCCAATGACCCCGTGCTGAGCTGAATCCATACTGCAGATGCAGGACTTTTAGCTGGGAGTGAGCCAATGGTTTTGGGGCTCTGGTGATGAAATACCAATGAAAGCCCTCTTAAAATAGAGGTTTAGTTTCATATGTCAAGTGCTCTTTGATAGAAGCGAATCTATATCCCTGTAATGAAGAACTACAGCTGGACCTCATCAGCAGTTCTGCCGAAAAATAAGCGAATGGTTAGAAATATTGATCATTGGCAAAGTGGCGGTGCTCCTTTTGTATTACAATTTCATGTTTGTATTTCATTAAGATTTATGTCCAACAGATAGTATTGATAGTGAACTGGATGTGTCAGCAAAATGCAACTTAGTCTATTTATATGAATTTATATCAAAACCATTAGGCCTGTTTAACACAAGCCTTGTGGTAATGATGCAAATCACATTTAATTCAAATGTATGTTTTAGCATTGCTCCGGTTTATTTAGAGACAGAAATCAACAAACTATCGAAACGGTGGGTGGTAGCAGAAACACTTTTGTGTTTTACGTCTCAGCATGCTTTCACAAGCTGCTTCCAGTGAAACGCGAAGAGCGAGGAGAGTGAGAGAGAGCGTTTCGCTGACCGTCGCTCAAGTGCTCACCTCCAGTCTCAGACGTGATTTATTACCTGAAGCGCTCGGGAATGTTCAGAAAGACAGAGAGAAGATTAAAAAACGACAAGATGAAAGTTTTTATCCCTACTGCTTTTTTGTCTGATCTTTTCGATCTAAGCGGAATTTCTCAGTACAGATGTGGAAATAAAGTGTGAAGACACCACTGATGAGTCTGTTCTCAATGTGTGTGCTGTACAGTACATACAGCTCAAAAATATTATATTGCAATGTTATTCAGCCTTTGGCAAATGTTATTTATATCTTGACATTTACATTTTGAGAAAAGTGTGATTGAAAAGAGGAGTGCTAGCATATTGTATTTTAAATGAATGCAACACGTATAATACTACAGTATAAAAATCTGGCAATAATTTAGCAACAATCATGATATGTTTGTTTGTTTGTTTTTTATTTATTAATTTTTTAATTAAATCATTGTAAAACAAATTAATCAATTTAATCTTTTTTTATCTTAAAATTATGTAAATTTATGTAAATTAATTTGTGAGTATGTTTAATTTGTGAGTCACAAGACACAAAGAGATAAAATGATCATATAAAAAGGACATTGCGTCCTCGCAATCTTTGCAAGTAAAACCAGTTTAAATATTCTACTGTTTTATATTATTTCTCAATGTTCTTGACAGAAATGTAACAGGGGTTGCATTTATACATATAGAAATGCTACAATATTGTAAAATGTTACTGAAATTTTAAATAACTGCTTTCTATGCAAATATTTGTAAAGTGTATTTTATTGCGTTGATCAAATTTGGATTTTGAGCATCATTACTCCAGTCTTCTGTGTCATGATCCTTCAGAAATTATTCTAATGTAGATTTGCTGCTTAAAGGTGTTCTATGAGATGTTGAAGGATTTTAGCTCAATTTCATTTTCCTCTCAAACCGTATGCATCACCCCATGATTGTCTTGCTGTCTGCCCTCTGAATACATTGGGAAAAACCCGGTCTCGAAAGACAACACAGAGGCTGCAATACTAAAACAAACACTATGGGCACAGGATGTGCACCAAAGCACCGAATTGTGCTTTACCAAAAAGAAGACGGAACGCCTTAGCCTATGTGAAAAGTGCAATTTTGTGTGAAAATTTTTTGATCAAATGAATGCATCCTTGTTGAATAAAACTCTTTATTTAAGTAGTTTTACTGACCCCAAAGGTTTGAATGGTACTGTATGTTGAGTGCAGCTACTGCTCCAGATTTTAATGCGTGTCATTGAATGATTTTGACAAACTGTTCTCAAACAAGAAATGCCCTTCATGCTTTGCAGAGTGTAACAATGCAGAATATCTGAGTCTCTGCAAACAAATCGTGAGAGCCGATTGTTAATGCAGGAGCTTCATATAAACAGTCCCTGTGCTGTAACAGATGAACTGCAGCTATCAGAGAAACCAGAAAATGCTGTGATTACAATTTGCACATTTTTCATTGATTTATTTAACCTTTTTAAAATGTCACACTAATTGTAGGAGGTTTGCAGATAATTAGTTTCCCCTCCTCAATGCAAGGGCAATTAGAAGAACCTGGAATACAGGTTAGACAGAGTATGATTATTAATTATAGTATTTTAAAAACTAAATAAATAAATATCCAATAAAGACCCTAAGCTGCACTGTGGAGTATATATATTGTACACACAATATTTTATTATCATTATTGTATCCATAATTTATTATTGTAAATGCTTGATTTGTATTTGAGTGCATTTCATTTTTACATCTGTAAAGTACATCAGGAACACATGATATAACATAATATTTTCTCTTATTTATTTTCTCTTAAAAGAAACAAACGGAATTAAACTTCACATGATTAAATAGAAAGACTGAAATTATCATAAACATTATTATTTCTCAAAAAGTGCTTTAGCGAGATATTATTTTGACATTAATTTCAGATTCAGATTTATTTATTTTTTTCCATTGACTTTCATTGTAAGTGCATTACTGAAAATTCAATATTTGCATGATATTCCTTTAATGTCCTGGCTGGTGATTGACCATGGTGGCTGAACACATCTGAAAATTAGAAGCCCAAAGGATTCAGTCTTGTCCAGCTCATGTGCAACGCAATGCAGAAGTGAATGAGACTATAATGCATTTATCATTGCTGCTTGTCTCTGCAGAATCTCCAGCTCACATTCTTTCTTGCAGTGCATTTACAGCATTATGTGTGCACAATTTTGACGAAACTAAAGCGACAAAAACACACACCCAGAGAACTTTTCAAAGGGTGTTTAATAAGAATGTTTGAGAAATTGTGCATCTGTTTGATTGGATCTTCCACAACAGAGTTGCATTCAATTATTCATGGTGAAATACACCAGCTCTACTGCATTTACATTCACTCTCTTTGTCACTTTTAAAGCAACTTTGAGGAGTGAAACAATTGGTCTGCTTTTGCCATGTGGTGTGAGAGTGTAACAGTTGACACTTCTGTCAACAAATCACAAACGCTAGTCTGCCGTTCAAGACTTGGGCTTTATAAATGGATTTAATCAACTTTCTGTGGGCAGCAGCCTTTGGATTTACACAAACCTTTGATGAATTAAAACCAAAATTATTTGACAGGGGATATACTGGCTATCAAATAAAAGAGCAACTCTGATAGATCTTAAAATGGAAAGTGCTGCGCGGAGCGAATGTTTTATACTAACACAATGGGCAAACGGACATTTGATCATTTAAAGGCAGTGTACCATTCTTTAGAAATGTGTTGTTAGTCAAAGCATGTGTTCAGATGGAAGTTAATCATAATGGAGCACATGATAAACAAACTGCGAATTCATACCACATCAGCAGTCCAGAGTCACTCATCAAAGCAGTTGCTTAGGTTTGGTAATCCAGGTTGTCCATGTGCTTCCAAAACCTATGACACTAAAAACAATTATGTGTTCATCAATGTTAATACCCAAGTAGTTCAAAAGTGAGCAAAACTGAATATGTTTGTCAGACAAATTGCACCAAAATCAAAATTAGGCCTACATTTCCGATTTGAAATGCATACAAATTAATTACTGGATTACAATAAATTAATTGTTTTCCTTCAGTCATATTTGAATTATTTGAATATTGCTTTTTGCACTGTTAGCCAGCACAATGAGTTATAGTGACCCAAATTTCAAAATTAAGATTTTGGTATCAATGGAAAGAGGGGACCATAAGCTTTAACATGATACCCTAGTCAAAGTCCTATACCTTGAATGGTTTTAAAGATATACCAATTTGAATTATCTGCCCAATTAAAAACCTGAGAAAATCACTAAAGTTTTTTGCCCGTTTTTTTCTTTCAAAATCCATTGCATTTAAAGGGATAAACTGTTTATATTGCAGCTTAATTTTACTAAAAATATTTGTGTGTGTGTGTATATATAAATATATAAATGCTATTAAACCAGGATGAAGCTCAATTAAAAAAAAAAAAAAAAAAAGTTTTTATTTGAATATATATTTTAAGTACTATATAGAATATATATTTTACAGTACTATAATTTAGGGCTTAAATGGATAAAAATTGTGTCATTTTGCATAAAACACCTTGAAGTTTAACACATGGGTGGATTCATAATAATTCATAATAATTATTGTATTGGTTCACAATTCATAGTTTCCCAGCTTCACATTGCTGCTAGCGCACAAGGGGGCGGGTGGTTTTTGCAATCTGGAAGTCCTTCTTCTGGGTGTTTGGAAAGGCAAACGGGCAACAGATTGGTCTAGGCATTTGCTCGATGTCTCTTTAGACAGATCTGATTGGGAACTTTTCAGACATATCACACATTACGTGATGATGATGCAATTGGCCATCAATACAAATGTCTTTAGGCCAAACCAGCAGAAACCGCACCATTCAACTCATCTGCACATCTGAGACATATTAGAATGCTGTATGGATATTCAAGCTCACAGAGACGTGAGAATAGTTTCATTTAAAAAATAACAACCTAATCTAAGAGCTGATATAATGTTTGTGGCCACTTTTAGCACCCGGAAGTAGTAATCGGAGCAGGAATGTTTGATTTTTGTCCTTACACAGCTTAATTTGCATTTATTGCCTTAGAAATGGCCATTTTTTGAGTCCATAAACTATAGTTTGTGATTTTTTTTTTGATTTTTTTATGAGAGTTGCTAAACGATGATATAATTTTTAGTTTTGTGTGTATTAATTAATTCATTAATTCATTACTTGACTAATTCAGTCATGCAAAGATGAATAATGTTCCAGATTGCAATGACTCTTTAGGTTTTAGTATCTGGAAGACATTTGAGTTGTTCTGATCAGACTGTACTTCAGGACGGCTGCTCTGACAGATGTGTGCAGGGGTTGACTTTTAGTAGTAAAGTGTGTGTATTTTCAGACTGCTAAATCCAGAAGCCCGGACATCATCATCCTCTTTACTCTAAAGGTCAGCTTTCATTTCCACACCCCATAAAGCACTTACTCGTTCCTCAGACTGTACATCTGCAGGCAGTCACTGAATTTGCTGGTTTGTTTTAACATGCAGGGTTTGTTAATGATAGTGTATTTTATCTCTGACTCTGTTGTCACTTTCACACCTCTTGAGATATACAGAGTCCACCCAGCTTCAACAAAACATCTGTTCTCAATGCTTCATACTCTAAATGTTGCTGATGACACAAATAGATTCGTAAATAGATTCATAATGAATCCACAGCTTACTTTATAATGGTGCTATTTGTGTGTACAGTACACGGGACACTGGATTAAACTGTAAATTGCATGGATTACTTTTACAGTATATTTGTGTACAGGGTTAGTTCAGCCAAAAAATGAAAATGTTTTCAGTAATCACCCATGTGCCATTCCAAAAGACCTTGGTTCATCTTCAAAAACACTAATTAAGATATTTCTGATGCAATTCGAGAGCTCTCAGAACCTGTATAGACAGCCATGCAACTGCAGTGTTCCCGGTCCCAGAAATATAGCAAGGACATTAGTAGAATAGTCCATGTGACATCAATGGCTCAACTTTAATTTTGTGAAGCTATGAGAATAATTTTGGTGCACAAAGAAAAAAAAAAAAACACTAAGGACTTGCAATGAAGTATGCATTTTGCAGTACAATTTTAAGTTTATCTTAAGTTTTGTTGACCTTTTTTTTCTTGTGCAGCAGTTTTATACATCAAATATATGTTTATTTCTAAAATACAAAAAATGCACACACACACATCTAGCTATTCTTGTGGGGACTCAACAGTAAAAACACTAACAGTTTTTATACTGTACACACCATATTTTCTATCGCCCTACACATAAACCTACCCTCACAGGAAACCTTCTGCAAATAAAAATAAATAAAAAAATAAAATCGTTCTGTATGATTTACAGGCTTTTGTACCTATGAGAACCTAAATTTTCGGTCCGCAGCATGACACAAGTCCTCGTGAATCTGTGTGTATGTATTGGTTAAATTAAGATATTTAAGCAACTTTTACAAAAATGCCATATCAGAAAATATTACAGGTGTGCATCTTAACACAGAACAATGACACTGACATGTTTTAAGATATGTCAGAGCAAGATTTTTTCATCTAAAGACAGCTCAAACATGCAATTTAGTCTGGGACTAGCTTAAGCCTTGTCTGTGAAACTGTGGTGGGGGTACATGTTTTTTTCCCCTCCTCGATGTCAAAAATGTCAGGTTTTACTATCCTTGTGGGGACATTTGGTACTGAAAATGTAGCATAAACAAGTACACACACACACACACTTACACATAGGGTAAATGTAAACAGCATAGTATGAATGACCCTCGTACTGAACAGCAGCCTGTATCAGTGGATTTTATAAAGCTTTCCTGTAAAGCCCTGAGGAAAGAAAAAAAAAGACATTGGGCACTGTGTCAGCATCCCGCCTTTGTTCTTTTTACTTTTACAGTCTTTTCTCTTCATCTTCTTTTTTCCCTCTGAAAATTGAAACCACCGGTTCCTACATTTATCGCGACATCGGCAGAAAAACAAAACCCTTTTTTTGGTCTCTTTTTCTCTCGCCTGGATAAATCCGATTCTGACAAGTCAGCCTTTTGATAGATTTCTTCTGGGCATTGTTGACCAGGAATATCGTACAATGCACAGCGGTGATGCTTTCTCTGCAGTCCCATCCAGACAATGCCATAGTCTTTATCTCACACTTTAATTCACAGCCAGGGAGTTGCATGCTATATTCCTGTCCTGTGAAGGAGATCACCGACAATGGTCAACAGCTGCCTGTGGCTCTGTGAAATAAAACATCTCAATTTCATCAGTCCATCAACCCTGTTCTTAATTTTTTTTTTCAAAAGGTTCAACGGTGCAAATAAATCTAGTTTTTTTTTCTTTTTTAGGTTTTAAGATGTACTGTAGATGTGTGTGATTAGTGTTGAGTGTCATCATGACTCTGTGATCTTCTAGTCTCTAGATTTGATTTCTTTAATGTAGGTCTGTGGGAATTCTACCTCTCCTTTTTTATCTGCTGGGTGAAAATTGTGAGTCTGTTCACTTAGAAAAGTAATAGCACCACTTCTTAATAAGCCATGTCTTTGATTTTCACATTAAGGTTTAACACGTACAGATAAATATCTTACCCTAATACTCAAAGGCCCGGTTCCACAGGGTTGGGCTTAGACTAAATCAGGATTTGGCCATAGTTCAATTAAGACATTTTTTTGAGCACACTTAGAAAAGAGCATTACTTTTGTGCTTTGTGAGACAAAACAAAGACACTTATATATTTTAAGATCAGTCAGTGCAAGTTTCCTTCAGCTGAAACAACTGAGACTTACAGTTTATTCTAGGCTTAAGCCTGGTCTGTGAATCCGGGGAAAAGAGATGTTTCCCTAAAAAAGAAGGACTAAAAACTCATATTCATATCCTCAAATCCAAACAAAACGTCTGGTCATTGTGGGGTTAATTCACCTGAGACTAATGCAGTGTTGTTGGTCACTTTACCTGCTGCTCAATAAGACCACATTCTGTTCTTTACTTATCACTATTCTCTGGAAGTAAACTCAACAAAGACCATGAGCTTGCAAGATGAAGAAAAAACATATATGGGTTTTAGCAGATTTTGAAATTGTTATATTAGATGCGATTTTGTTTGTGCTTCATTGGACGAGATTACAAACATAATTTAACATATAATTCTGCCAAGAGTCAATCTGTGACATTTAGTAGACCCTCTATTGATTACGCATATTGTTCTTATTTATACGTTTACAGTTCAAAGTTCAACAAAACACAGCAAAATGTAAAACCAAAGCTTTTCTCCCATATTCCACTTTCAAGAAGCAACTGAAGACAAGTTCCTGCCAGCATCTAAGCACTCCACAACCCTTAAGTTGTTACGAATGACAGTACAGTCACCCAAAAATTTGACTCCCCACAAAATGTTAGGCATAGCCCATGCACATCTTCTGAAAAGAGATGATCACTTTATATTATAAATATATTTAGTTTTGGCTTTTTTTTGTTCATGAACATTTATCAATGCGCACACATCAGAAATGCTAAGCAGAATCTCACACTTGTTTGCTTCATGCATACAATCTAACTATGTAATATTATAATGTCATGCAACCAGAGTTTCTGTTGACCAAATTTTGTAAGCTTTACCAAAAGTACAATTACAGGATATTTTATCAAGGGTATGAATATGTAAATTGTAATATACTTAAAGGTTTACTCCACCCCAAAATTAAAAGTTTGTCATTAAGGTTAAGGTTTAAGATTTATTATTTTGGATGAAAACTGAGACTGGGTAGTTACTGACCTATTGACTGCCATGCAATTTGCACTCTCATGGTCCAGAAAAGTATGAATGTCAGAATACTCCATCTGCCATCAGTGGTTCAACCGTAATAGCTACGATAATACGTTTTGTACAGAAGGAAAACCAAAATAATGACTTTATACATCATTTTGACAACATGAAATCACCATAGCGTCATTTGCATCAGCTGCAATGCAAGTATACATGTTCCACACACATTTATGCTTTGATTTGTACAAAAACAGTGTATCCTTCTATTGTTCCGCAGAACCTCTTTGTGTATGTGCGTTCAGCGAATGCTCTTCTAAATAGCTCTTTGTTGATGTTACAGAGCTTAATCATAAGTTGTTGTTTTTTTTTGTTTTTTTTCTTTTCATACAAAAAGTAGTCTTGTACAGTCACTCTGTAGCTTCATATCATTATAGTTGAATCACTAATGGAATATGGAGTATTCCAACAATGACTTTCTTACTTTTTTCGACCTTCACAGTGCAAATTGTATGGCAGTCAATGGGACAGTCACAAGCCTCCTGGTTTTCATCCAAAATATCTTAACTTGTGTTCCAAGGATTAACAAAGCTTTACGGGTTTGGAACGACATGGGGGTAAGTTAAATAATGACAAAATATTCATTTTGGAGTGAATATTCATTTTTAATGTGACATATTTCAAATACATATTAGTATATTTATTTTCTCAAGGGAATTGAATCTGGCATTTTTTTATTTTTTGTTGTTTAAATAGTTATCTGGTGACTAGTTAAGGACAGAGTTTTTATCTTTTTGTGAACTTTCTGAAGCATTCTGGCTCCAGCATGCATTCACAAATGAGGGTTTCCAGCTATCTGATAGCAATTTTTTGGAATCAAAGTTCAGTGCGAATCTAGCTTTACTGTGTTGTTGTGCCACATCAGTGCTGTCAAGTCACCTATTTCTCACTTATGGCTTTTTGGACAAACTGAAGGAAAAATTTGTTTCATTCACTAAAACAAATGTTTTCTCATGTGAGTCTAGCAGTGTTTCATTGCACAAACCAGCCATCACTTCAAAAACGCTATTCAGGTCTGACAGTCCTGCTTTCCTGAGCTGAATTTGACAAGTTTGTGAGTGTTTCTTTTTGTTCAGACCGGTTCCTTACAAATTGCTCATCTGATTCTAGGTTTAGAGGACATGGGGAAAACGATACAACAAATGCAATGCTGCTTGGATTATTTGGTTTTTCTGACTGGGCATGGCAGGGCAGCAGTGGCAAGGCTGAGATAGCTGGATGATATCCGTGATAAACTTGTAATGACAGATCCCACTGCAGAAACTGACTCTGCACATAAAGGCCAGCCTCGCTTCTACTTGTTACTGGATAATGCGCTGCATCTGAAGCACTGGCTTCATCGCTACATGCACGAACATGTTCTGAACCATAAAATGCTGGGCCAATATCTCGGATATTAACAGAGGCACCAGCCTTAAGGTCTGTCTGAGGACAAATTATTATGACATCATGCAACAATCCAGCACGCACATGATTTTCTCAAACAAACAGCTGTTAGTTATGACAGCAGGTTGTTGAAAAACAGCCTCACACATTCAACCCCTCACTTCTAAAGCATGGGAAATGTGACATAAAAAGGTAAAAATAACCCACAGACAAATGACAGGTGGCTTTTGACAGACAGTTAGTAATATCTGGGATTTATCTGGCGTAATAAGAGTATAATTGTGTAAAACTGAGATCATCATTGTTAGATCATCATTGCCCTTGTGAAAAAGAAGTGCACTTACAGTAATTTTACTGCAAATGTAGAAAAAACAAAACAGCTTAGCTAAAACATGTTAGCAAAGTACACTTTTGAAGAAGTGTGCTTTGTAAATAATGTAAATTACACATTTGAATTTAGCACGTTTTAAATTAAATAAAAAAAAGTTATTAATAGTTAGTAAGATAATAAGCAATTAGGTAATAATAAGCAAAGTTGCCTGTTATTAATTATTACGGCCCCGCAGATGCTTGTGATTGTACATTTTGCTGTGTGGAGCACTGCATGTTACGGCTGTAGCGTCTGAATGCATTATTATTATTCAGAAGCCAAATCAATGTTTGATACCGCTTTGTCCTTGAACATTGAATTAAAATAGAAAATGACTCTATGGTTTCCTTTAAACACATGTTGCTTAGTACTCATGTGAACATGGTAAATAAATATTAGATCTTTCTTTTAAAATATTCAGAGTCGTACTTCTTAGAATGCATTTTTTGTTGTTGTTTGTTTGAATACTGTAATTGATGGCATGTTGATATTGTTTAGCTGTCTAAAAGAGACGTACTGAGTCTAAATTATAGGGTATGACATTACAATATTGATCAACAAACCAATTACAATAGACTCCAACAAAAGTCATTCACTATGGCTCTTTATAGCAGTGCTGTACAAGAGGCTTTACTTGTTTTGTTTGCATTTTCTACTGTAATGTTTAAAGAAAAAAAAAAGGTGTCATTTGCTAACATTAGTTAATTTATCAATTACACGAATGAACAATGCACACTTCATTTATTACACTTTTTATCAATATATATATTTTTAATGTTCAGTGTATTTTGTATTACTTTTTTGTATTGCATTTTTCGATGTATTACTAATAACTAATAACCATAACTTGTGCATTTTAATAATGCATTAGTAAATGCTGCAGTTAACATTAAGATTAATAAATGCTGGACGAGTATGAGCTTCTTTCTTAGTTCATGCTGACTAATGATCCTTATTGTAAAGTGTTAAAAAGTTACCAAAATTACCATATACTGCTCAGAGGAATTATCTCAGTAACACTTGCAAAGCGGTTCCTCTATCTGAATAAAATTTGCTTTGTTGCTCTCTGAACATTTCATGCAAGTGATCAAACAAAAACTAAAAAATAGGCCTCAGATTTCTCTTTTTAAAACTCTCCCTCATGTGCTTTCATTATGGCTGCATTAGCGTACAAGTGTTTTTCCTTTGTATTTAAACCCTGATGGATGAATCAAAATGATTTTCTGTGGTAATCCACGGCATTCCTCAGACGCTGTGGATAGAGTTGAAGTTGTAATTTACCTGGGCTATCATGCATCATAAAGTGCTCTATAACTGTATTAAAACAACCTGGTCATCTGGCATGTCTGCTGGGATCTCAGCTTCCATCAAAGGCATCGGAGATATAAACACCCTGGAAACATTTCCCATCAGGCCAGCCAGCAGCAGCGAGAGTGCTAGTGTGCCTGGCAGATAAAGCAGGTTCGCAGGCCAGATCTGAGCCTCTACTGTTCTTCTCTGGCTGATTTAATAGTAGTTTGACAGTGGTGTTTGGTGTCTCTGCTTCAGGGTTAACTGGAAGTGCTGTCCACTGGAAACTCCATCTAATGAGACCAGACTGATGCGAGTGCTTTACTGACAAAAAAGTATAATCTTTTTCTTTTAGTTTAGAATTATTTATGTTGCTCATACAGTATAATGAGGCTGTGGCTGAATCGACTGAACTTCCTCTTCATCTGTGGCTGTCCATTATTTGGAGTCTGCACTGGGAAATCTGGGAAATTTCAAGTAGTTAAAAGAAATGTAAATATGGTTAAAGAAAGGTGATTTAAGATACATAAATAACTTTTATAGTCCCAAACCCTTCATCTTGAGCTGTGACATCAAACAAACCACTGGAAAAACATGTACCGTAACATGATGAAATATGTATGCAAGTGGAGACGGTTTGTTATTATAATCATTATTAATTTTAACTTTTTTTCAAAAGACAAATATCCTAAATATCTCTCCTTTCAAATTTCAGAAGAGACCTTAACCGTTTCAGAGAGATATATATATACAGTATATAAATTTTATTCATTTTCACACAAGACAGACTTTTGATTAATAAAGTGTCATTTTAACACAATTACTTGAAGAATAGCATGTTTTGACTTCAAAGTGATAATAATATGCTGGGATATTTAAAAACTGATGCTTTTGAACATTAGGATCACACATATCCAGCTTCATAAACGTGCAGAAGCTCAGTTTTAAATCATTTAGAAGTGTGTCTAGTCTCATTGGTCTCTATTTTTTATAAGATTTTTAGAATAAATACATTGAGACAATGATAACGAGCCCGAAACCTCTTGCAGTTCGATTTCAGTTACCTCCAAAACCTGAAGCATGTGGAAAAGACCAAAAACTGTCAGTAGCTAAAAAAGGAATCATGTAAAGACTGTTGGCTCTGTGGGTTATGACCTGAACTCCTTCTACACACACTTTGAGGTTTATAATGCTAATGCTATCCTTCTTCTGGAGAGAAGAAGTCCATTCTTACATTCACATGATGCCTGGATGTTTTCCAGTGAGTAAGGAAGTGAAATGTGCCAGACGGTTCTCCTGAGCACATCCTGGCCAACTTCTGAGAAACTAGTTCAGTGAAGGAGTTTCATGGGATGGTCAAAGAATTGTTTGAACTGCTTCTCTCTCTCTCATTGCAATCCATGAGTTCAGCATCATGAGCCTGTTATGCTTCCTCTATACACTACAGCAATTTTTTTTTTTTTGGAGAATTAAAAGTCTTTTTAGCACTATTTGGACTTTTCTTATTTTTTGGACTTTTTTCAGAATTATGATTTCAGCATGACTCAAGTAATGTTTTTATCATAAATTGACATTTTTATGTCAAAATCTGGGTCATATAATTGATTAAAAAAGGCACATTAGCATTAGATCTCAATTCAATAAAATAGGAGGGGGAAATTCTGTGAGTGATTTACAGACAATTGTGCATATATTAAAGAACACAGACATAGCTAGATCATTTCTATAACAACCAGTGCAATCCAGCAATTTGACAACACAAATATTAGTAATTATCATTGGATGGCTCCCATACATTTTGCATCTGGAAGGGAAACTCCTACAACTGCATTTTCAATAATATCAAGTAATAATGTAAAAAAATAATGTCACTGCGCATTTTTAGTAAATCCTGACAGTACTATATTTAAAAACAAAGAGACACAAGTTGGCACTTTAGTTTGCACTGGCTCTGCAGTTTAGTTCTCACAGTTCTTTTTACTATAGCTACCATCTTGAAAATACTTTGCAAACATGCATACTGTAAATAAATGGAAGATCATGCAACATAAGGATCCCACTTATATTAAGTACACAGTATCTGTCACACGGTAGCGTGCCTTGTCTGTCTGTATGTTGTTTTTTCTCATGTCTTGTGCTTCAATGTGTTTGTTTATATTGTGCCATGTGCTCCAGGTCTTGTGTTTACCTTTTGTATC
>JAUCMU010005908.1:0-24760 GCA_032275025.1 Enteromius treurensis | reverse complement strand
CATCTTGTAAGGTAGAGCTAGTTTAACCTAATAATGGGGTGCATTTCAGTCACTATTTCATATTCATTCCGTTTTTCGTTTCCGACAACAGAAACCATTAAATACGAAAGGGAAAACAGTTGTATTGAGAATTTGGGAGCATTAAATTACTTTACGTGACTACAGAGAAGCAAGATAATATGACTCACTGACATAATGAATATGCAAATTGACGTATGACGTCATCTAGCGACATCTAGTGACATTTCAAGCTGGTTTTAGCTACTTTTCATTGAAAAAGTTGGCAACACTGGAAGACCTGTCATTTTATCGAGTCATGCGACCACGGTATTATCGGAAAAATTGGATATTGCGGTACGACGGTATTCACTAAACCGTTACATCCCTAGTAGTTATTAATTAATAGTCTGCCCTGTGATCAGAATTTGTGTTAAAAGTAAAAATTGTTGGTGTTTTACTGCCATTCGTGTTTATTTGTGTTTTTGACTGTGTTGAGACCATTGTATTCTTGTTTATTGTACAGATCTATACTCCTACTGTATGTCGACAATTAATTTATGTCCACTTTTTATTTCTCCTAAATATTGAAATGCAACACAACCGCGAACTACATTAAGTCTTAAGAGCAATTTCCACTCTAGTCTGTTTCAATTCTCACTGCAGCTCCAGCCATTATATTTAAAGTAATTCAGCTGGTGGTTGTAATGAGGTCTGTCGTACAAATTTAGAAAGGTTTTTTTTTATATCATCCGTCTGTGCGACTGCGTACAGCCTCCATACCGGTCAGTGTCTAATATTGACCTCAAGTTACTGTGATCAGGCGCAAGCTGGCAGGGTTTTCGGTTCCGCCCTGGTCGTGTGGTTGCGGTTAAGAGTTGCAGCAAATGAAGTTGTCAGGCTGGCAAGAGCGGGGCCCTCACGGTTCCCCTATTACACGCAGAAATGCCAGTTCTCCATGCAGGAAAGCCTCAGTGACCTCAGCACAGCTTCTTCCTGCATAATCCCACCAGCCACCGCTGCACAGGAAATTGCAAAACACAAACTGTAGATTACCTTCTCCTACAGCACCCTGCTAGGAAATAATACACCGTTCGTCGTTTACATCAACTTCCAGTGAGAGTTACATAACCACGGTCACATCTGCATTTACTCTTTGCCCCACTTGATTTTTATAAGCACAGCTTTCAATGGCACACGTCTCTTATGTGGAACAAGGGTGGCAGGAAAAACAGCACCTCAGCGGAGCATAAATGCTGGTCTTTGTATAATTGTTGCGTTCTTTAAGTATGATTAATTTTAACGGTCCGATGTTCTCCGAGTTGCTTATTATGGAAATTAGTGTTATATAAGAATGGATGGGGGAGTAGATGCTGCAACACAATCTTATTACCCACTCAGCAGGCTTCCCAACGGAGAGGAGGGAGCGCAGACAAAAGCGTACGGGCACACCGTCGTGGTTTTCAGCAGCCTGCTATCTATGTGATGATGCCCTTATCTGCCCACATTTATTCTCCTCGTGATTCGTAAAGTAATTATGCATCTGCATTAATGCAGCTTGCACAGCAAAGTCACTTTGCGACTGAATATTTTGGACAAATGAAGGTGTTCATATTAATTGCAGCACTTTAAACGGCTATATACAGTAATAAAACCACAAATGCTGTTTTCGATGGCTTGGTGGTCTGTAAGATTCTTTTTAACAGGCTCAAGGTGACACATAACCCAGGTCTGGATTTCTAAAATAAATGATTCATTTGTTCAGGCAGTTTTTAAGTTGAACTTTATAGTGATATCTGGGGTAAGTGCTTGTTCTAAAAGAAAAATGTTCTGCAAAAATGAAGTACCTGCAACCAACAAACAGCATATCACAGTTATTATTTTCCAGTCTTTCTACTAAAAATCAGTTATGTTTCCTTGTAATTGTGAAATATACTAGCAATTACTAAGTGGACATTTTATCTAAACCCATAAATCAAATTTTATTTCATATCTTTATGCTTATTTAACAGATACAATTCAAAAATCCTTTCACTTCCAACATATTCATGAATAAAAAGCCAGATGGAGAAAATATGTGGCTGCAGTACATTAAATGTAACTTTTGAATACGTGCAGATGATATGAACCGCATATTAATATTCCAGCCCTCATCTGCTTTCTTTGACGATGGCCATAAAAGGAAGCCATAAAAGCGGGCCTCGGTTAAGAGTCCTGGGTTTTAAATGGCATATGAATGCGAGTATATGCACAACTTAATCTGCAGGTGGTGATGAGTAAATGCCCAGCCTTCATATAAATAAGCAGCCGCTTCCTGCTTCATCACAGAAGCTGGAGACAGAGGCTTTGAGAACACCTGAGCCCAGCCAGAGTCTGCAAAACATGTTGATCTGGCCTAAAAATGAACCGTTGCACTGGATAGAGGAGCTAAAATAACTTCAGCAGAGCTTACGATTACAGACAGCTCTCGAACGGTGGCCTGATTGGTTTTCGTGACTTTGCAGCAGCTCTAAAAGGAGACGCAAATGTTTCGTGAAGGTTAAAAATGATATATCTGTTGGCTGATTTAAAAGGAAATGTTCTTATTGAGCTTGATATTAAGGATTCGTTGAGTTGAAATGTAATTGCATAGTCATTTTTATAAGGGAAAAAGAAAAACCACGGTTCAAAGAGGAGTCCCGTGGCTTCAGATGTGGTCTGTTGAAAGTGAAGCTTTGGACAGTTGTAATGGACTGACAAGCGAAGTCTGATGGGGAGAAATACTCAGCATGACACTTGTACATTACTGGCAGCAGTTCTGTTCGGTTAAACTCGGGTTCACGGGTGTATTCAGTCTTTGTCGAGATGTTTGGAATGGGGACAGGAAGGGGGATGAGCCTCGTTTTCCAGCCACATGAGGGGAAATAGTCCTGTAATGGATCGCTCTTATGGCACTTCTTTGTACTCCCACAGCGAGTACACGTTCAGACCATCAAGGAGGTTTTGGGTTCATTTCCCAGGGAAATGTATCCCACCACACCATTTGTGACAAAACGGTGCATTTGCCTTTTTTTTCATTTGTTTATTTTTATTTTGAAGGGCGGCCCTGTCAGTGGTCTTGCTCTTTTCTTGGAAAACCTACTTCCTGTCCTTGATGTGCTTTCAGTCTTTTTGCGTTTGCATGTAATATTACTGCTAAATGTAACATAGGGATTGTGTATGATGTTTTCCTACACCGTCAAATGACATCATTTTATGCTTCACCACACCTGAAGTTATAAGCGACAATGCAAGACAAATAGTGTCAGAACCAGCAAAAAGCAGCAATTAAAAAAAATATATATATACATACAATATTGAAAATAAAAATAGATCAATTGTTTTATGAAATCAAATTTTAAGTAGACCCATATAAAATATTTTGTCCTTTCATAATGTTTACATAAAAGTTATTTTAGAATCAAAACATGAATTTCAGAAAGTGTTAGATGCTTTTTCAGAAATATTTTTAAATAATGTAATGAAATCAATTGTTAAAACAAATGTAAGTGAAACTTCATTTGTGTTCATTTTCATTAAATCACAGCAGTTATGTGATATAATGATAAAAAGCATGTCATCCAAATGAATTGCAGAACACTTGCATATTTATTTGTTTTCTTTGCTTTAAAAAGAACTGATTGTGCATTCAAAGCTGAAAAAAGATCGCATATTGACCTTGTTTTATTTCATCGATGACCTTAGACGGTTTATTTGTTGTCTAACGTTTCGTTTTCGTATCAAAGCCAACATGTTGGTATCGATCCAACCATAATGCCTTAAAGATTTACAAGAAAACCTTGAATAGATAAAGATTGCAAAAGGAGCAATGTGTGTCTACATGTATATCTGTATCCCTACCAATGCTGAAACTAAATCTATGTGTTTGCTTAGCTCTATCTCTCTCTCATAAAAGGACATTTAATTGCATATTTCCTGTTCTTGGCATCGTGCCCTTTACCGGCTGTATGAAATGGAGTTATACTGCTGTCTATCTGCCAGATGCTGAGCTCAAGGAAAATAACCAAAATTTAAATCTCAACCTCTAAAAAACATTTTCCCTATGAGGAAACACTCCACAGCCTAACTTGCAAGGAAAGAGTTTTTTCTCCTCTGTGAACTGAAATGGGAAGGGAACGGTGACTTGTTATTCCCATAAATGGTCATGTGGCGAGAATGAGAGGAGATATTGGTCATGATTTATACCCTGACTTCTCACCTTGTGACGGGGGGCTGTTTCCATTCTTATCTCAAATCTCACTCGAATAAAAAAAGGACTCAGACATAAATACAGGCAAATTAAAACGGTCACATCTGATAGCAATTTTCCCTTCAGCTATTCGACAGAGAATATTAGGTAAATTCAGCATCGCTTTTTGCACGCGGTTCAAAACTGGGCCGTCACAAGACCTGCTTAAATCTCACTTAAAAGACTCTTACAGGGCTTTGGAAAAAAACTCCTTTCGTTCCAGACGAGGGAGATTTCTGAGGATTAGCTGTGAACAAGATAAGTCATTGTGTGCATTATTATACCGCCATTATGTAAACATGAAGTGAAACATTACAGTGGGAATCAGGTATTTGGCAGCTGACTGCTATTTTGATTTGACTGCACGGACCGAGCCGTTTTCCACTTTTAGCAGCTGTAACATGTTTAAACTCTTTTGGTAATGGGATCTGAAGATGAATGTTCCCTCTGGGCTCCCGCTTAGCTTTGCCGCTGGCCGGCCGCCAAACCTCAGCCGGCATAGTTTTCCCGCACAGCCCCTGTCTGAGCGTGCTCGGTGCGTCCCGCCTCTGAGAGCCCCGTACATCCCGGTGTTGAGTAAACACACGGCTACAAACTAAACAGATGAATGCCTCTTGAGATACTAACGCATCTTATTGAACAAGAATGGAAAGGGAATGAAAAGAGAAAAAAAAAAAATCACAAATAATTGTAATAGCAATATTTTGCAATATTTATGCTGCTTCTTTTTTACGTTCATGTATCGTGATGCGCGGGATGTGAAATGTATCTGGATATTTATAATTCTGCATGCCTCCAGCAGTTCCCAGACAGACTCTTTAATCACATCGGACACATTATAAAAACTTCAAACCACAAGAGTAGAAAGGCAGATCCTCCATCCACAATAACATTCTGAAGTAAATCATAATTTCATATCTATTGTCATCTTGGCTTTGATTCTGTTAACACACTTTTATGCCCCAGATGTTCACTGTTTGCTAACATGAACAGGGTTTTACTATAAACTGTCTCAAAAACTATTTACATGACTATTATTATTATTATTTTTTTATTCCATATTGTGATGTATATTGGACTGTAACAGGAAAATAAAAATGTACGCAATTTTATTAAAGATGAATTTAGAACATTTTATTTTTAAATATAGTATTATGCTTTAAAATAATTATTTATTTTATTTTTATAAACCATGTCAATCAAAACAAATAGTGATGTAAACAAACAATTAATTATTGTGTAAAAATACTTTTTTATTTTTCAAAAATTGCCACCATTCGCGTTCTTGACCCAAGTAATATTATGCAAAATTGGCTTAATTAATATTTATATTTGAATTCTAGCGATTAAATATAAGTAAACAATACATTTTAATAATTTTATTGAAATGGCATTATGTATAATTACAATAATATGTCATTTCTATCACACAGTGAATGGTAATTTAAAAACTAAATGATGTTAAAAAATATATATATTTTAAGAGAGTATATTTCCTACAAGCCCGAAGGGTTAAAAGCATCTATATGAAAAAACAAAACCACATTTACCGTTTAATCTGTTCACAGGAAGGAGAGGTTTCTTTTTATTTCATGAGTCAATTTCAGTTTGTCTACGCTAACAGATAAAGCCTTCAGGAAACAATGATATCAGTTATTATTATTAACAGCTGAGGAAGAAGACAGGAATGTTTAAAGTAACAGAAGTGCAAACAGATGATGAATCAGTGTGATTCTGCTAACCTGTATCACTTCCCCCTTTTCCTCAGGCTCATCCTACCGTATGAGAGATTTACTAAAGGAGAGGAAGATAAACCACTTCCACCCGTCAAACCCCGAAAACAAGAGGGAAGTGCTCAGGAGGGCATTGTAAAAGCAAAGATGATGGCCATGAAGCGGCCAAAGGATGAACAAAAACCTCGGAGTGAAAAGGACACCTCAGCTAAAGTCCCAGAGCCGGTCAGTCTTTAATTGTGTCCTTGTAACCTGTTTTGAAGCAACACACACATTTACAGAATTTACAGTGCCAAGTACATTAAAGGAACAGTTCATCCAAAAATGTCATTTTTTCGTAATTTCCTCCTCCCCGAGTAGTTCCAAATCGGTATGAATTTCTTTGATCCGCCGAACACATAGGAAGATATTTTAAATATTACATTCATACAGATTTGGAACTACTCAAGGGTGAGTACATGATGACAGAGTTTGCATTTTTGGGTGAACTATTCCTTTAACAGCAGAATTGTTTGTCACAACACCTTCAATGGGGTTAAAACCTTTGAGTGACTTGCACCAAAAATAGCCTTTGGTACAGCCCTCCATCACAAAATTGGTACAAAATGTAATATATTCCTGTTATGGCAAAGCTGAATTTTCAGCATCATAACTCCAGTCTTCAGTGTCACACGATCCTTCAGAAATTGTTCTAATATGCTGATTTGATGCGCTATTATGAAAGTTTTTGCTGCTTATTTCTTTTTTGCTTAATATTTTAATTCAAAACAGTAAATGAAAAGTAGTGTAACAGTTTCCACAAAATGTTAAGCAGCTAAAACTGTGTTCAGCATTAATAATAAGGACTTTTGGTATATTAGGATGATTTATGAAGGATTGTGTGACACTGAAAATTGGAATAATGATGCTGAAAATTCAGCTTTGCAATAAAAAAAATTAAATTAAATATATAAAATATTTTCAAATTTATATTAAAACAGAAAACAGTTCTTTTAAATTGTTATAATATTTCAGAATATTAATATTATTTGTGTTCATTGATCAAATAAATGCAGTCTTGAGGAACAGAAGAACTTAAATAATAATAATAATAATAATAATAAAAATAAAAAAAAATAATTCTTCCACACTTTTCACAGGTAGTGTATATTCCTGTCCAGTGTGCATGGTTTACAGGTCTGTCAAAGACTTGAGTGCAGAAAATGCAGAATAATAATACAGATACAATATGTGCCTAAAAAGTTAGCTGGAAGAACAACCATGACAGACCTCTTCAGACAGGGTGCCTTTCCTCTCCTCAACAAATAAGCTGTCACAGACGTGTGAGAACAGCGCTGTCAGGAGCAGCTGGTTTTAACATAATTATTTGAGCTGATTTGGAAGCTCTGACCGCTGCAGTACAGCATAGAAATCAAATGCTATTTGTCTGCAGGCGATTTATAAGCTGTGCCCGATTCGACAAATCAATTTGAAAGACATGAATTGTGGGGGGATATCATGACAGTACTCTCTTTTTTTGTTGTTGTTGTTAATTGACAAGACGTTTTGTTCACAGAGCAGCTGCAATGGGAATGTTTTCCTATCTCGTCTTACAAACCAATATGCAATAGACCAATGCATGCTGTAGTTTGTTCTTATAGAAACCGTGTGCTTATTTTCATCCCTAAAAAGCAAATGAATCCATGGTGATTTACCAACGTCTCTCCAGTTAAGCATAAATATGAAAAAAGGAGAGCACGGCCATGGAAGGGAATGAAAATCGAGTTATTATTTTCACATGAATAAGCAAATGATTACAGAGAAGATGAAAGGGCTGTTTGAAAATTTCTCCCGAATTGTCAAATTTAGACACATTTCAAAGCCGTTACGCGGACCGTATTCATTTCCACCACAAATGAAATGAGTAATAGGTTATGGTGTGGAAACAAAAAGGCCTGTTGTAGGTTCTTTTCCAGCTGCATGCCTAGCTCATCTGTCTGGTATTTCGTGTAATTTGAAAGGCCTCTCCAGATAATTGATTGTACATTGTACAAGGCAGAAAATGAAAATGGAATTCTCTGTTTGAAGCAGAGCCGATATGACAAGACCGGAGTGCCGAAAAGAGGGGGAAAAAACACTTAAAGTAGAGTTATAGATCACAGAGAGGAAATTTGGAGAGAGAGATGCTGGGAGTTGTCTTGGGGGCCGGCATGTCATTGGAGTATAATCAGGGCATGTACAAATATAGGCGCGCTGCTCTGCTAAGAAT
Source organism: Enteromius treurensis (assembly GCA_032275025.1). Taxonomy (NCBI): domain Eukaryota; kingdom Metazoa; phylum Chordata; class Actinopteri; order Cypriniformes; family Cyprinidae; genus Enteromius; species Enteromius treurensis. Next base: position 16,515 of record JAUCMU010005908.1, on the reverse strand, counting down.
CAGAGCATTGTAAGCGCTGTTAAATCAGCCCTTCCTCAGGCACCAAATACAATCAACGCTATTGAATGACGTGCGCCGTCATGCCGCGTTACAGCTGGTTAATTTTGCCTGCTTGTCACTGGCTGCCTGAGGCCCTAAGACATTCCTGTCAGCTTGTTCAAGTGTCCAAAGGGCGACCCTGCAGTTAAAAGGTCTCCATTCACACCATGCTTTCAGAGGTGTCTTCTCAAATGGCAGCCCCACCTAAAATTTATGCTGTAGAACATGTTTACATTTAGAGCAGCTTTCAAATGTGTGTATATAAAATTGTATATTAATATACAATATAATTTTATATAATTATTAATAGAATTATGAAAGACACAGGGTTATTATAGTTATTATTATTGTAGTAAAACTATAGTTTTTCTACATTAAAATGTATACACCACCTGAAAGCTGAATATATACTGTAAGCATTGATGTATGGTCTGTTAGGACAGGACAGTATTTGGCCGAGATGTATCTATTTGAAAATCTGGATTTTCAAATTGCCTTTTCATTTGTCCAAATTAAGTTCTGTTACTAATAAAAATGTATGTTTTTAAAAATTTACAGTAGAAAATGTACTACATATTTTCATTGAACATGATCTTTACTTACAGTAATATCCTAATGATTTTTGGCATTAAAGAAAAATCTACAATTTTGCCCCATTGCATGCAAAGTATTTTTTGGCTATTGTTACAAATACGCCCCAGTGACTTAAGTGTGGTTTTGTGATCCCTTGTCACATCTTGGTAATGGTACTCAGTGGTTGCACAGTAATATAAGAAACAAATAACGACTTTACCCTGTCAGATTTTGACATAATACACAGCAACAGGTCTATTAGGTTTCATTTACACTTGCAAGACCTAATGCATAGATCCTGTAGTGGACACACATCTGTTTTTTTGGGTCCAGTCTTTTTGCGTTTGCTTGAAACAGCCAACTATGTTTACATTAAAACCTAGCCAAGCATTAAGGACTATTCATTCATGTGTGCAGCTTCTCTTATTCATAGAATGTTTTTCAGCTTGATAGTACACCTTAAATGCCCACAGTATAAATTACAATCAAACAGTGCTCAAAAAGTTGTCAGATAGTAGATGAAGGCAATCACGCTGCTTTCAAGCCTACAAAAACAAGTTGGGACAAGCTATTTGTCTCCACGCTGCGCAATGTGATGTATGAACATGCGATTATTCACGTGTAGTTGCACATTCATCTGGGTTGAGTGAGGAAATGGAGTGAAAGAGATAAGCCAGCCTTTTATTTGACACCAGCTGATGTCAAACATCTGTGCATCTCTTCCTCCACCACTCTGAATTTCCGGCAAGCATCTGCTCATTAGAGACATGTGAAGTTTGTCCAAAGTGCAAAACTTGCATCATGCTCTGGATCACGAGGATGGCAGCAGGTGTCGGTTGTCTCTTTTATGCAATCATGCTGACTCTGTTTTCTACTCTCATTTAAGCAGACTGCATTTAGAGGATTTTGGCATAGATTTTTTTTCAGCTATGAAATGATGCAAAGCTTACACAACCTCCTCTTTCATCTCATTTGTGTTAAAGAGAAGAGATATTTGCATTGGGAAAGCATTGAGGTATCCGCTTTAAGCCTGCAGCTCAGCTCCTGGTGCGCGTACACGCAAGGTCATCTGTTGATGCACACTTATGCGTGTCTTGAAAAAGACTTTGATGTTGGCCATTAGCATGTAGATGCTGTTCTCGCAGCATTCTTTAGCGAGTTTGTGTTTAGGGTTTCTGCCACACTCAAACTCTTAAAATCAGATCCGAATTTTTAGAACCAAATTAAGTACCACCTAGTCACAATGTTCCCAGCATTGAACAGACTGACATTTCTTATTGAGTTTTGCTTACCTATTGAGACCAGAATCCTCAATTTCGGTGTCTCGATTGAAACCCAAACATTAAATTCCTCTACCTTGTAAATGTCCTGCCAGTGTTTACACCCTAGTTTTACCTTGTTGTCTGTTTCTGCATATTTTGCCATTTTTTTTAATTTTGGCTGCAATCTGAATTTATTTTCTGATGTAACATCAGCCATGGCCCCACAACAGCTAAACGCCATCTGCCACTGCCTGCTACAGTAGCCATGGCCCAAACTTTCACTAGGTTTAGGATTTCAGTGCACCAGAGCCTGGGATACTCAACTTTTACAAATTCATAAAATGTTTGCTAAATCATATGGATTTTACAATTTGTACCTACACCTAACCACCTAAACCTACCCATCACTGGGGTTTTAACTAATCATACAAGTCATACGAATTTGTACCAATTAGCCACCTCATTAAATACATAAGAATTGGTCATTAGACTGTGTTGAATTTTTACACTTTTTGGGGAAGATAAACCCATGAACGGCATACTTACATTTTCCAATCCAAGATTCAAATCCAAGTCCAATTCAAACACATGAATAATAAATATATTTAGAAATGTGATCTCAAAATCTCCCCCATCTGTTTAAAAGCAGTTAGAAATCCTCTGTATGTTAAAATATCAATATCTTGCTCGGAAGTGAATACTGAATGCAAAAGCAGACTACTCTTAAAGTATTCATGAAATCAAGGACCTTGAAACTTACTTTGAGGTAAAAACAGAATAATATCATGACTTTTTGTCAGTCATCTCAGTTTTCAACCTTCTGTTTTTACCTATTCACATTCTGGACTGCAGAAGTGTAAGGCTAGAAATTAAAGCTGTATATTGACACAAAGCTTGATATAAATAAAGAAAGAAAGGAAGAAAAAAAAGAAATATCAATTTCCAAAGTTGCCGTGAGCATCTTTAAGTACTATAGTGGACTGCACCAAATTTGCCAGGTCTTGCTATGAGATGTTTCCCTGCTCTTTCTAGTTCTCAAACACATCATATGGATATATTGTTACATGTGATTTGCCACTGCAAGGACAATCAGCTGTCCTTCCTATCTCCCTGTAGCACTGTCTTCTGCATTTTACACTGTGGGCACTGCGGTTGTTTGCCCTGACAATGTTTGCAGTCCTCATGCATCCCTGCAACAGGAATATGGCATGTTCATGCAGGTGATTAGGAACCCAGGGCATCTTTCTTCTGGTGTTTTTCAGAATCACTAGAAAGTCTCTTTAACGTCCTAAGTTATTGTAACTGTGACCTTAATTGCTTGAACTTAAGAACTGTTCCACAGGTGCATGTGAAATAATTGTGGTTCATTAAATAATACATTAAAAAAAGGTTCACACCCTTTCTAATAAAAATATGTAAAGCTTATTTGGTTATAAAAGTATCTTTCAAAACACAGTAACCTGAAAATGTAATTTTTGTCAGTTCCAGAAAAATAAAATACCAATTCAAAACAATGAATTCCACATCTTTTAATTAGGGCCGGGACTTTAACGCGTTAATTTAGATTAATTAATTACATTAATTTTCTTAACGCATTTTAATCGCATTTTATTTTTGCACCACAGAACGTTTCTCACTGGATGAGTTTCGGCGGACCGATTATACTGGATCACCAACTAGCGTTTCTAATGTTCTGAATGTACTTGAAAGTGGGGATGCGCCGATCCGGGCTGGCTGATGTGTTTGCACGTTTTGTCAATGGAGCCAGTCATGTGGTCGGTGGTGGGTGCTGTCGGGTGCGTGGTTTCACATTGGGCCGTGTGTGCTGTGCACGCATGGGCGTGTCGGCCGGTCTGGATCGGTGCATCCCTACTTGAAAGTATTGTGTTTCACTTAAAAAAACAATTTACAGAAGGTCTACCAACCAATAGGGTTCCTGAATTTCTGAAATGTATGCTACTATATTTCTAAATATCCTATTGCTACACTTAATGGCAATATTGCACTTGTCTGTTGGACTTGGTTGAACAAAAATAAACAATATGTTGTTGCTTAAGCTTATGTATTCAGTCATTATTCAATGATATACTAAAAATCCATATGAAAAAACTTACTTCTCACTGTTTCTCAGGTCAAATATTTATATGCGATTAAAATGCGATTGATTTCGATTAATTAATTACAAAGCCTCTAATTAATTTGATTATTTTTTTCAATCGAGTCCCGGCCCTACTTTTAATATTGTATTACATACCTGTGGGCACCACGTGTGACTTAAAGGGATAGTTCACCCAAAAATGAAAATTCTGTCATTCTAATTATTCACTAATTCTCTAATTAGTCATTCTATTATGTTGTACCAAACCTGTAAGATCTTATTTCATCTTCATAACCCATGTGTGCTTGTCCAGTTTCTTCGTATAATTCTGCCATTAAGTATGTTTCTTTGTGTCCATAGGGGATGGAGGATACAGAAGATGTGAAGCTGTTGGAGAAGCAGGATAACCAGCAGTACCTGGCTCTAACCCAGTTGGACAGAGAAGCAAAGAGTCCTCTTTCTGAAGATGAAGGTGGACAACTAATCATCAAGGAAGAAAAAGAATCTGTGCTCCATAACACATATGAGCATGCAAATGGGACTGTGTTACCCTCACTTCCACAAGACTGTGCACCCCCCAAATCAGAGGATTGTGATGCGTTTCCAGTTGTTACCATGCCGCTGCACCAAGGTCATCCTCTCCCCAACTCTCACAAACCGGAGCAATGGCAGCATGGGATGCTGGAATACAAGGTGCCTCCGGGTGCCCTTGCAAATGATGAACAGTCTAGGCCACAAGAAGGCCAAAACCAGGTGGGAATGGTGCTGCCCACTCTAAAGCAGGAACCCCTCACATCTCCAGACATCCCTCTCGACAAGGCTGAGCCCCCTAAAAAAGAAGACGCATGCTTCAGTTTTAATCCCCTCCTCTACCCAAGGGGCAATCCTGGCATTATGTCCCCATTAGCTAAGAAGAAGATGCTGTCTCAAGTCAGTGGAACAGGACTCCGTAATAATTACCCATACGGACCGCCACCTCCATTAGTCAGTAGGAGGTTGTCGGGCAGTGGTACAGAAGGGTCATCTTCTGGACAGCAGAGCTCTCAGGCTCCTTCTGCTGCAGAGACCAACATGGTGATCAAACGCCCATCGGTTATCCAGCATGCTCAAAGTTTCAAGTCCAGAGGTAGTGAGGACAGGAGGTCCTCAAAAGAAGGCTCTCAGAAAGAGGGGTGTAATGAGGGGGAACCGATACCCCAGCCACAGTCTACCCCGATAAGAGAGCCATATCTTATAAGGGCTGACCCCCATTCCAGCATGGAGGAATCTGCTGAGATGCCTCGTCCTGGCCAGGCTCCCACCTTCCTTAGTGACTTTTATTCCTCACCTCACCTTCACAATCTCAGCCGACAAACCGAGCACCTGAGTAAGGAACAGATAAGCAAGTACCTTAGCAGAGACGTTTACCCCCGGGACTGTGAGACCGCCCAGAGCTTTCTCCCAAGCCAGCTTCCCGACAGTGTGAGTTTGAATTACAGTGCCCGGCTTGGCCAAAAAGAAAAGGGACCTCCTGCAGAAAGGGTAACAGAGGAGCAACCAACTGATTTGAGTCTCCCAAAATCCTCTCCGCACAAACTGCCTCTTTCCACATCCTCACTCTGTGGCATGCCACATCCCACAATACAACAAGACATTAAAAACTCCTCTCTCTTTCAAGCAGGAAACAGTCAGAGCTCAAGCATAGATTACCATCCCAGGGCCTGTCGTGTTCCTCCCATGACTGTGTCAACATCCACATCCAAAAAGGTAACCGAATCTCACTCAAAGGTTCTGGAGAAAGCACACAACGGCAGGAGAGAAGAGACCTTGGGTTACAAGATCGATGAGATGGCTCGGCCCATTTTGAACTCCAAAAGCAGCCCGCAGAACATCTGCACAGCACGGCCACTAAAAAGGACCCTAGAGGATTTGGAAAACGCACCATCGGAGAAGAAGATCCGAGCTGTGACACCCTTGCACTGCTCGACACAAAGAGATGGTCCAGGGAAACCTAGGACTCCGGAAGCTGACAGCGAGTCCATGAAGCCGGCAGAACCTACTCACATGGCACACATCAGCAGTTACTCATCGGAGGGCCACAAGATCCCTTTGCACTCCCACCTTTTCCAAGGGCTGTATCCAGGGACATTTGTATCTCAGGTCCAGGACATGTGTGATAGCTTGGGCTCCCACGTTACCCCAAGTTACTCCCATCCACTGCAGTACTTGAAGAACCAGGCTGTTCTGTCACCACTCATGCCCCCCTTCGCTATTCATTCCTTAATGATGCAAAGACAGTTCTTGGCCGCCAATCCCGCCCACATTTACAGGCACCAAGTGGGCACCTCATACGGGGACATTCTGCACCCGGGCCTCTACCCCATTTCAGCCCTTCACCCTCAGCCGGCTTTCAGCCCCCCTCAACTCTCATCAGTGCACCCCAGCACTAAACTTTCCTAGGTGACGCAGTCTGATATTCCCTGGCTGGATGCACCCAGCTCATGCTTAACTCAGACTTGATGCTCCCCAGAAAAATCCCATCAAGCATGGTCACACTTAATGTATCCAGCGAATAGCAGTGTTTTATAAACGCTTTAACACGGGAGCAGTTATTTCGGTTATTTACCTTCTTGCCACTCAAGTTTATGATTTGCACATTTCTTTGAACAGGGGCCAACTGGGCTGATCGTGGCTTGTTCTCACCGCACTGTTTGAAAGTGTCAGTTGGCTTTTTCGAAAACATGTTGCCTTGGCACAGGTGCCCAAGTGGAGATGGGCATGATGTGCACGGAGGCACCCAAAAGAAAATTCGAGTGACAAATCAGTGCAATGCGACAGTGCTATTTCAGTCCATTCTGAGAGCTCTTTTGTCTGAAACACTATGATACGATAATCCAAGAGCTGCCTGGGTAAATGTTGGACCTTTTCACATTACTCTTGACTGTATGATTTTGTTGCTGTTGTTGTTATTTTTTAAAAGTGTAACAGTGTGGTCGTTTTATATGTTTATTTTTCAATCCTACAAGGGTTAAGCAATGAGATATCACATTTGATAAAGACGCAAAAAAGAGACCCGAGTATTGCAGTTTGGTGTGTTACACAGTTACATGTAAATAAAACCAACTAAGCTTTCCTTGAAGGAATCTTAAATGTCAGTGATACAATGTGAGGTAGGCTTCACAAGCTTCTTTGACCACTGTCTGCTGGCTCCCTTTCAGCTCCTCTCACGCCCAGCCAAACTCGCTCCTGATCACCAGAGCAATGTGGAATGTGTTTGTCAAATGTAGGACTGAGGTGCTTGTACATAACCTTCACGAACTGAACGCATTTTGTATCATGTTCACTCGCTACTGTAATTTCTGATTGCTCTGAACTTCAGGGCTAAAGAGCGATTTTTTGGATGGTGAGAGGATAAAATGCAGGACTACTTAAGTGTCAGAAAGTGAGTTTTGAATTTGCTGGTGTACACTTGTGCTTGCTTACTCAGAGGACTTTTTTATCAGGAGATACAACTGAAATTTAAAAATACATTTGTGGGAAAGAAATTTTAGGAGCACTTAGCTAAGCCCACGTGGGCTTTTACATCCGTTTCTGTTTAAGGATAGCTAACAGTTAAACTTTTAGATATTGTTTGAACTTTAGGTCTGTAAGTGCTGGCAGCAGTCAAATTTGCGTCTGTATTAAATGAAGTGTAACACTTGCCAGAAAAGACTTTTTAATTAAAAAAAGCATGATTCCTTTGCACAAAAGATTTTGGGAAAGTACCAAGAAAATTCGAAAAGCAACACACAGTACTCCTAGGGGTAATCAATTATATATATTTTTTCGTTTCTTTTCTTTTCATTTCTTTTTTTTTTTTTTTTTTTTTTTTTTTTTATTTATTATTAGTAGAAACTAAACTTCAAGAAATGTATTTACTCCAACAACGTTTGGAGTAACACTCAAGGTTGCTATGTAACATTTTGTAATGAGTAATAAACAGTTTTATAACTTAACACAACAGTTCATATATGCATGTTTTCATAATACTCGCCAAGATACTGTATTTTTTCAAATGAATAACAACAATAATAGCTACTTTAAACGGACTGTTCACCCAACCCTCCTCATTCACTCATGTTGCTCCAACCTTTTTGGTCCATACAGTTCAATTCAGTAAGTTCTGATGTATCATTGTATTGACAAAACAGCTGTATTTTACAATAAGGTTGGGTAAACTGTCCTTTAAACTTTCACTGTGTGGGAAAAAAGAAGAACATATCATCCACAATATGTTGTTTTGTGTTTCACAGAAACATATTTTACACATTATTGACCTTTGGGCTTAAATTGTGGTTTTAAAAAAATTACATTTATGGTGAACTTCATTAAGCCCATTTCTGTGCCCTACTTTATGCCATAACCTTCAGTTACACTAAAAGAGTACTGGATATTGCTATGGATTAAACTAAAACATCATTTGTTATATATGAATTGAATATACAGCCATGTAGAGAATTTCACCCTGCCCTACAGTACTCAAGTGCGCATTGAAAAAGCACTGTACCAGGACACATCTGCTCTAGTTTACCCTGTTCATTATAATTGTAATGAGCACTGGGAATTTTGTGGCCCCATAATTAGACTGTTTGTCAAGAGCACTTAAAGTGTCTCTTTCAGTGTAAGATTGTCACAGCCAGCTGCACGTTGGAGGTTAGAGTTCAAACTTGACTGTTCAGACTTCAAAAATCTGGCCTAAATCTTTTAGCTGCTCTAGGAATGCAGTTTTGCCGCCCCGCTGTAAGGTTAAACACTGTTCCATTTTAAGCCTCTGCCACTGTGTTTTACCACAAGATATGTAAATATAACATGCTCTGGTTAAAATAACAGCAGTGGACCCAATTATCCACTGTATATAGTTAACAACTTTACATTTCATGAAGCATTTTTATAGATGGCATTATAATAGTTGTCCCACAGCTGGGCCTTGCTTATAAGATGAAATAATAACATCATGTTGCACAACTACATTTTTGTACCGCTTAAAACACTTACCAATAAATATTTTTTAGGAGGGCAAGCTCTCCATGAAACAACTGCATTTCATTAAGACATAAAATACACTCCAAATGTTTTCCAAGCTTTTAATACTCCCTCTAGTGGTTGAATTAAATATATAGCAAAAAAAATGCAAACACATAATTACAGACTATGTGGAAATTTGGCTTTGTGGAGTCCAGAAAAAGACTTCTCAACACCATTTTAAATCTAAATTATATTACTCGTGAGTACATCACGCTGGTGACATGTAAAGTTATTTGTTTGACGACTTGACGTTTTAGAATTTGGTCTTGGGGAGAGAGAAAAAAAAAAGGAATGATTGTACGAGTGCTGGACCTGGTCCCAACAGCCCCAAACCACCACGTGAGGCAAAGTGCCATTAAGTGTTTCTCAAACTCCCTCAGACACAGTTGCCTGTTGACTCAGAAGGAAAGGGCATCTGACGCCATCTCTGTTTCCTGCCTTTGAATGTTTCTGTGATTAAAATACACATTTGGTGCAAAACGTGGAAAGCCTTGGCTGCACCGCAAATTGTTTCCACACTGGAACATTTACATTTATATACACATCCTACTGAACTGCAAATAACTCGATACGCTTATTTCTGATTGTCTGTTTGTACGCAAGCAAAGCAACAAATAATTGTTCTTTTAACTCTAGTCTAAGGCTTTATTATAAAACTGAAAATCTTTTTGGAATGGTTCATTTAATCTAATCAGAGAGTGAGTTCCCAATCTTCCCCTCCCAAGAAGTTTCAGTCTGTGCAACTGAACCATTACACTCCTTCAAACTATTGAAACACTATATACATGTGCATAAAGACAAATGACTTATGCATGGTCAGACTCAGCAGTAAAAAATGAAAGGCAAGTGCATAGAGGGAGAGAATGTGTACAGTAGAATGTCAACTAAGGATGGGATAAACAAAGAATCATCAGTTTGCTGCATATCGTCTGCAGCACCCTGAAGCACAGCTGAGTTTGAGCAGAGCACCCCCTGCCTGACAAATGAGAACACTATCAAAAGCGTTTAAGGCATAAGCCTAAAGCTACCACTGCTTTTGATCAAAGAAAATTATTTTTTGAAATAAGCACAATTACCAATTTAAATTGAATGAAAAACAAATGATATAGATCAGTGGTTATCAACTGATTTAGCTTTGTTGTACAAAACCTGATTTAATCACAGCCTCTTTTATACCTCTGCAATTGAGGGAATAAGTTAATTTGTCACAATTAACTGTGATTGCAGTGACACGAAACTAAAATGTGAGCCTTATCAGTATTTAACCAGACCAATGGACAACAACTACAGCGCTATGCAGAGTGGAGGCAGTTCATTGTTTGCCTGTCCTGATGGCACAGCTGTTTGTGTGAGCTTCTACCCTCAGCAGCTGTGCTCTGGTAATCTGCTGCCCTGTGCACTATACAGCCAACTATTCATCTCTTCCGCCCACTACAATACACTGCTTCACTTTGTGGTTGCCTTTGTAGTTTTTTTTTTACCTTGTAAATCATGCATTTACACAATGTATATTTTAATTAGTGGTGGGCCGTTATCGGCGTTAACACGAGACTCTTATCGCGCAATAAAAAAAATATCGCCGTTAATCTATTTATAAAGTTGGGTTGGAGTCTATAAAATTAATCTAGATTAATCTAGATTAAAAAAATTAATCTATGCCCACCCCTAATTTTAATGTATATTAATCTTTGTTTAGATGCACACAACTTATAAGGATGTGTGTATCTTAAATATTTTTCCAAGTAATGGTAGTTAATCCAAAGATAATTATTGGCTTCCCAATATAAAACTTTCTCAAAGCAACCCAAAATAAACTTCTAAGGATAATTACCATCATATTTCAATTGTAGTTACATAGTAAAATATTCTGTTTATGGAAAATACACAGGAAACAGAAACAGAACATTTAAAAAGGTCTGAAAATAGAACCTTGGGGAACCTCGTATTAGTGATAACGGGTAATAAGACTGGTTATAAACAATATCAACTCATTTCTGTATTAAGTACTTTAAAATGGAATGAGTAGAGTAATAAAACACTACAAAGATAGAACTACTAGTCAAATTAGTAGCGCTTTACAATAAGGTCTTATTTGTTAACTTGAGCATGAAAAATGAATAGTTGTATTAACAAACTAACATTAGCAAAGATTAGTAAATATATGCTATAACATATACATTGTTCTTCGTAAAAGCTAGTATTAACCAAATTACAATAAAATGAAGTGTTATCAGTTAAATTTTAAAAAAAATGAGTAAAAACATATTTTTCTGTAATGTTATTCAAACTAAATTTACAATCATATGGCGATAATGGTCTGCGCTCTCCAAACATTATCAAATCATACTACCAACCAACATTGGAGCTGTGCTTGAAATACTCCATTCTCACTCCATTGGTTTGGCTTGTAAAAGAAACTAATCTCCAAATATTGACTCAGATCAACCACAGGAAAACCACCAGTCAAAAGAGTCACCAAGGAAAAAATAACCTCTTTGCAAATGCTCATGTGTTTTGCACAAAATGCTGAAAAGAAGATTAATTCTATAATGGAGGGCTCACAGAAAACATAGATTCTGCGTTTTACTTTTCTACATCTTTTTATTTGCATATATATATATACATATATATGTATATATATATATAGGATACATACATATATATATATATATATATATATATATATATATATAAATATCCTCTTTGTGCTTTGTTTTGAAATACCAATCATAAAGTTGTGTTCATCCGAATAATTGAGCCCTTTGTGGCCTATTTTAATAATAAAACCCCATTCTCCACCACACTTACTCTTTTATTCTTTAAAGGATTGTTTTGACACATTTTGATGATAATCTGATTAGATTATTAGATTAGTGTTACATGATTGCTCTCAATTTCCATTATTTCTTAAGGATGTGAAATGTTAATGCAACAGTAGTCAGTGATCGACATTATCAAGAGTCAGTCTCAGCAGTGAAAATTGATTAGCCCTCAAGCAAAATAACTAAATTCATATTTGAAAACATTTTTCAACAAAAAAATAATATATCAGGAAGGCAAAATGAATCAGTGTGTTTAATTTTAACAGTCTTGAATCGAACCAATGCCGCATGATTGATGCTGGTAAAATATTTATCCCATAAAAGAAACAATTCTGCACAGTTGGATATGTACTCTTGTGAGCCAGCGGTTTCAACCTTGGGTCAAAGTCAAAAAATTAACTGCTCTGCCCAGCTGCTGAAAAGTGGCTCTGTTGGAGGATGTATGTGTGTAGAACGTCTAACTTTATACTGCTACTTTATAAGCCACTGACCGTGTCAGATCTACTAATGCACTTCTTACTTTGACAGAAGAGACTACATAAATCCACACTTCTATAAACATCCAAGCCAAGCCAATAGTCTCATACAACAACGTAACTCACTGATTAACTAGAGCAGTATGATGCATAGTTGGAGAAACTAACCAATTAGTCATGACTGTTTCCCAAAACCTTAGTAACATGGTCGCACCTCTGTCGTTTCAACTATGTTGGTTCAATAATATAGTACTGTCGTTAATGATGCAGGTGGTGGAGTAAAAACTTCATAATTGATTCAACATGCTGCTGTAAAGAACGTGACTACTACACTGTTTTTGTTCCATGTTATTTTGCTTGTCTGCTTTAGGTTCCCTTGAATGCCATACTCCAGCATTTATGCGTATGCACGCTCTTCAAAAATAGTGCCAATTGTTGACACGCTAAAATATATAGATTGAAACGGATACAGATTCAAATGGAATGAATGGTACACAATGTACTGCATGTTAGCTTGCTTAATGACAGATTAAATCCGCATCATACTAGAGGAACATTATGCTTCACACCACAAATTGAGACTTTGCATTACTTTTAGTGAATGTTCGTTTGAACAATGGTTTGTCTTTCTACTTCAGACTTACACATTAAATTCAGTGTATAAATTGCTGTTTCTTTGACATTAACTGAGAAATTCACTGGCAAGTTGAGTTGTTTCTAAACCAAATTTGCTCCAGCATGTTAAAATTATTTCTGAGCCGTTATTTGCAATATTACTATATCACATTTTGCTGTATTTTTAGTCAAATAAATGCAGCATCCGCAAGCATGAGTACTTCTTTTTAAAACATTGTAACTTTAATGCATGGTATGCTGAAAATAGATTGGAAACTGGAAACACTTTAGGAGTTTTCGAAGTCGTCTTCCGATTGTTTGAAATACACAGGATTTCTGGGAGACGGTTTTTAAACGTTGTTTCTTCTAAACACAAAGAAGCCATGATGCCAAACTCCCTGGTGAAAAAATAAAGCTGTCGTGTTTAAAACTGTGACGACAAGCGCTTATCAGGATCAACTAAATGCTGGATTTTCAAAATTATGTGGAATATCTAGAATCTTTAAAATACATCCGAGAGATTTACACACCAGTCTGTTATTGTGACGACATTTCCATGCCCCGAAACATGACGCTGAAATATATGTTGGTCAAACTGCTTCATGGGCGGACCTTTGCCAATGAACCCAACCATGGATTCCAGACCTTCGGCCGTCAGTCTAAAGGTCTGGTTACGCTAGACTATGCTAAAATGACTTCCAGTACAACTAGAGGTTAGTTTGCTTCATTTAGGCTCTGACTATACGGGAGTGAAGAATGAGACAGACATGGGAGCAGCCTGACTACAAAGCTGTTTTGAATTATTAGGAAAAGCCCAGAGGAAGACAGAGTTAAGAGGCCGGAGGGAGATGTTCAGAGGCAGTTCTGCATTAATAGTGGTGCCTCGGAGGAGGCTTAGGTACAGTGAGGAGTAATTAAGTAAGATTTAGGAGATGCATACATCAGCGTGTGTCTTACCTGCTGATTCAGGATCCGTCGCTAGTCTAAGTGACACCAGGAACCAAGACTTTCTAAAAACCTTCCAACCTGAGGGGAAAAAAGATTGATGTATATATCAAGTTTTTGACTTGCCAAGTGAAACAGTACAACCCTCAGTCTCATCACCATTTAATCTTAAATAAATAATAGTAGAGGCATAGTTACGATTTTTCTAATATATAATATTAACAAAATACAACTTTGAATGATTTAAATACATTTCAACAAGTGTTGGGGATGATGTTTTAAATCAAGATCTTACCGCACATACTATAAACTGTGTCGAGGAAAGCTAAACTCAGCAGGATAGTGTCTCTCCAGTTAAACGAAAACGTTATGGAGGTTTTAGTTCATGATAATGATGCATGAGCATATTTGTGCCTAAATTGTATATTTTTATAAAACATGTTGAACACCAAAATTGCTAGAAATTCAAAGCCATACATCTAAACAAGTTGTGTTCCAAATTTGAGGTTTATATCTTTAAGTAAGATCTTACACAGGCACAGCCGAGCGTTTCCCAGTAGATTCCAGCAGCACTTAGCTGGTATACACAGTAGTAGGATTTGTGCACAGACACATGCACATTTTTTAGTTTGCTCATACAAACCACACTCTAACATCCATAACAACACACCCACACACTTCTAATTGCATAATTTATCCAACTGGCTCTAAAACGCAGCAAAAGTAGAAAGGGGGAAAGTCATGGCTTTGTAGGCCAAACATGGGAAAATAGGAGGATTTGGTTAAAAAAAAATGCTTGGCCAACAGATTGAAAGAAGGCCTTGGGATTAAAAATAGCAATTTAAATGGGTTTCAGTTAGGACATTTTTGTTCTTAAGGTCCTGAATGTTACTATTTTTTATACCAACTGTAAAATAGAGCTACTAAAGAAAATTAAGATTAAATACTAGATTTCTAAAATTAAAAAAATAAAATATACATATGTAAAAAAAAAAAAAAAAAAATCTCTATGGGCATTTACATTTACAAGTATTTAAAAAAAAAGAAAGGAAATGTACATAAGGATGCACAACCATATCTTAAATAAAGTAAACAGACAACTTATTTTATATATTATTGTTACATTTTATAAATCACTAAATTTCTAACCCAGTATAAATTCTGTTGATCGTGATTCTTCTTGATTCATGTTTTTATTAAATCTGAATTCAGATTTTTTTATAGGCCCTAACTAGAAGTGTTATTCTTTATTTGAGGAGGCTCAGTGCAATACAAAGATCAAAAGACCATTGAATATTGTCTGACTTCCTTTCCTGACGCTGCCATTGATTTTTAAACAGTGCTGTACTGTCAAACAGAACAGAAGACATGAACTTTGGTTTTGATCATGATTCCCTTGACATCTGTTAACCCTGCTCCCTCACATCCTGTCTTTCTCTTTCTTAGCCCCACTGTGTTTTAAAATACAGTAATAATTCTTCAAAGTGCTGCTACACACATTGCATTTATGACATGCCAAATGCACAAACAAATTTGGGTTTATATCTAGTCATCTTTGCTACTTTGCACCTACTTTTTATTTTAGATAGCGCATTTCATAATGTACATTATTTCAAAGCAACTTAATTGTTTATTTAAATATGTATTTATTATTAATATATATATATATATTATGTATTATTTACTGGTGGTACAGACCTAATTAAATCTCAAAGATATATTATTCACATGAATAATTTATAATTGCTTTTGATGTTAATGAAGCTTTTCGGGACATTCAAGATCTGCAGTCTGCTGGAATTGAATCTAAAGCAGATGAACCTTCAATGTTTTGCCATGCATGTAAATGCCTTTGACTTTCAGGATCAAATAGTAAAATGTCATACAAGTCGGTTCCAAGTAATCCAATATTCAGTTGTTTCTACAGCTATCATCACAACTGACCCACTCTATAATTCAGAACTGTCTGCTCCAGTGTGTCTGTATTAAAGTGGTCTTGGTTTGTTTTGCTGAGCTGATATTCTTCCCCCAGCAACAAGAGCACACAAAACACAAAGGCCATGGCAAGAATATACAACTACTGTCTCAGACATATTGAAAACCTGACTGTCAGAAAGCAGGCATCTTGCTTTGGCCTCTCCTGTTCACTACAGTGGTATAATCCTGCTGTTTAGCTGAACGTTTCAAGTGGGGCATGTTCTTCTTCTTTCAATCATAACACAGCAGAAATATATAAGGAGCTGCTTAACTCGCGGGACCCAATTCAGACAAAGAACTGCAAGTGTAAAGTTGCTTTCATAGGACAGTTCCGTACGTTAATATTGAGTAACTTAACTTACATTTTAGACACAATATTGCCGGTAGCTCTTTGCTCCTCCAACGGAAATATTTAAAAAACAAAGCGACAGTAGAACCGTCCCAACATAATAGTGTTTGACTTCGGCATGATTCAGTGTTTTGAATCAATCGGGATGATTTAGTGTGCGTGAAAACTACGCAGGAATGTTTTCAATGATTCATCAGTAACGTTAGATGCATTAATTAGGGATTTGAGTACGAAGGGCTGAAACGTCTAGGTTACTATTGTAACCCACGTTCCCTGAAGGAGGGAACGGAGACGTTACATATGGGAACTCGCCAGA